>PVKS010007252.1:45817-74052 GCA_004027875.1 Aplodontia rufa | reverse complement strand
GGGGGGGGGGAGGAACAGTGAGAGAGACAGAGAAAGAGAAAACAACTTTATTGCGTTTTTCACATGGCCTTCGTTGCTCCAACACTTAGTTGTGTACGTGGTGCTGAGGTTTGAAGTTGGGTCCTTGTGCTTGCCAGGCAAGCGCCAAAACTGCTGAGCCACCGCTCCAGCCCCCCTGACTTGTTTTTAATGTCAGTTTTCTCCTTATAAAAATCTTTTTTGGCCTTATGGCTCTTGCTAACTTATCTTTAGGTTGATTAGGCCTGATTTTCTATGAATAGAAACTAAATTAATCTTCCACCATAAAATACATACTACAAGTATTATCTGATGTGATTCAACAAGCTTTTTCTTTCTCGAATAAGAGAGTACCTATTCTATGCTAACCACTGGGCTTATGCCCTTCTTAGAACAGAGAAACTTTAGGGGTGATTTATTTGTACTAGTCCTTAAGGGATAATAGATAGAATATAGATAGAGATGGGAAGGGTGTAATGATGGGCATGTGCGTGGTAGCTATCTGAACAAACACACAGAACTATAGATTTAGCACATATGTAGGAAATCAGTGAGCGCTTTGTAATTGTGTTAGATTCTTGTCACTATAACAAATATCTGATATTATAATCTTAGAGAAAAGTTTTGTTTTGGCTCACAGTTTTAGAAGTTCTAGTCTATGCTAAAGCAGACCCATCGCTTTTAGGCTTCTGGTGGTGCTGGATGGCAATATCAGGGACAATGTAGTGGAGCAAAACCACTCACCTCATCATGAGCCAAGGAATAAGAGAAGGCAAGAGGAAGGGATAGGGGCGCCATAATCTCCTTCAGGGGTATGGCCCTACCTCTTAAAGGTTCCATCATTACTCAATAGTGCCATAGGATGGGGACCAAACCTTCAACACCATGGCCTTTAGGGGACACTGATCTAAACCTTTGAAGGAATATAACGTGCATAAAGGGGAGCTGTGGAAATAAGATTGGGAAATTGAGTTCAGATTTTGGTGCACTTTAAAAGTAAACCTAAATAATTATATCCTCTAATAACTGAAAGCCCAGTTCAAACAAAGTTAGACTTAACAATCAGAGATTTTATTGACTCACATAATTGGACATCCAAAATGGGACAAGTTCCATGACTGAAGCTCTGCTTTTCTCAGTACTGCTTTCCTTTCTGTGCCAGTTTCAGGCCCAACTTGTGGCTGGGTAACCCAGAAATTTGAGACCTCACACTTCCACAAAACACAATGACAAGTGGAAAAATAGATTGAGTTTTTCAGGCAATGTTTTTTCAACTTTTCTCTACAGCCCCTGTAGAATTTTTATTACCATCTTGGCCCTAACTGGTTATGAGTCCCTTCCTATATCCCAGTTCCTGTGTCTGAGGGAACTGTGTGTGATCCCTGGCTTTGATATGGATTCTTAATGGGAAAGTGCCAGGGCTACCACAGCTGGCTGAGTGAGCAGATTTGCAGACATTTGCATTAAGTGCATTTGTTTTATTTTTTATTTATTTAATTTTTTAAGAGGGACAGTGAGAGAAAGAGAATTTTTTTTTTTTTTTAAAGTTTCCAGGTGGCCTCCATTACTCATACGCTTTGTTGTATACGTGGTGCTGGAGTTTGAACTCATATACTCACGCGTGCCAGGCAAGCGCTGTAATGCCAAGCTATTACTCCAGCCTGACTCAGAATCTTTTTACTAAATTAAGGTTAATGTTGAAACTAGGCACAGGACTGCTAGTCTGTAATTCCAATTGTTCAGGAGGCTGAGGCAGGAGGATCTCAAATTAGAAACCAGCCTGGAAAATTTACCTAGATCCTATCTCAAAATAAAAAGTAAAAATGGGGCTGAGGATGTAACTCAGTGATAGAATACCCCTGGGTTTGACACCTAGTACCAGAAAAAAATATATGTTACTATTAAATGAGCTAAGAGAACTTGTAGATGGATCTCCAAGAATATGGACCCAAAATGGCATAGTCCCATTGAGAAACTGCTAGCCATCATCTACAACTAAGTGAGATGCTTCTGACTTATTCTCCAGTTTAAAAATCTTCTCATTGGAGGCATTCTAATAAATAGTTAGTGGAAATATAAATTGGTACAATCTTTGTGAAGACAATGTAGCAATATCTTTCAAAAATCACTAAGGCATTTAACTTCTGAATTTGCCATGTAGATAAATTTATAAAGATCATGCAGGTAAATTTACACACCTATAAATGAACATCTGTATGATGTTATCCGTTGCCACATTGCTTTCTAATAATAAAAGATGAAAAACTGTCCATCAATAAGGAATAAGAAATTTATTATTTACCATGCATTAAGAGTTACAATTATAAATTTAATAGTTTTAGCAGAAAGATAATGCAATTGTGATCTCTTATATGATCTCTCAAAACTTGTGGGAGATAACCCTAAGCGACTTAATGAGACCTTGCCTTAAAAAAATAAAAAGGGGGACTGTAGCGGTGGCTCAGCAGTTACAGCACTTGCCCTGCATTCGCAAGTACAGGGGTTCAAACCCCAGCACCCACATACACAACTAAGTGTCAGAGCAATGAGAGCCATGCGAAAAACTCAATAAAAATTGATTCATTCTCTCTCTCTCTCTCTCTTTCTCTCTTTAAAAAAAAGTTGGGGGGGCTGGGAATGTAGCTCAGTGGTAAAGCGCCTCTGGGTTCAGTCCCCAGGACCCTCCTCCAAAAAAGAAGATAATAAAATTGCTCACTTTTACCATTCTGATCAAGAAGAAAAAAGAAAAGAAAGGCTACATTACCACTATAAGGAATGAAAAAAAGGTATTACTGCATATTCTATAATTACTAAGGGGAGGGAGGGAGAGAGAAAAAATATCAATTTTATTTATTTTTTCATTTGGCCTTTGTTTCTCTGACACATACTTGTGTGCTAGAGTTTGAACCCGGGTCCTTGTGCATGCCAGGCAAGTGCTCCAATCGCTAAGTCACTGCTCCAGCCCTAAGAGCCTGTACTCTTAATCTCTATGCCACACTGCCTTCTGGGACTGTTTCAATTGAGCCTAGAAAGCAGGCACTTTAAGTGTCTCCCAGGTTCTCCCCTTCAAATCCCCGATATTTTGTAGAAGGGAATCTCAGCCAAGAAGGAGTACCACTCACTCACTCCGAGAGCCATATCAGTACCTGTGGACAGGGCAAAAGGGGAAATTTTCCATTTGAAAAGAGATCTTTTGCTTACTTAGGAGTGTAGGTACTTTGGGGGTTTTCAGTTTTTGGTTTTGTTTTGTTTTTAGAAATTTAACCCCTAGGGGTGCTCTACCACTGAGGAACACCATTAACCTGTCAGTGTTTTGCTTTTTGTTTTTGTTTGTTTGTTTGTTTGTTTGAGACAGGATCTCGCTCAGTTGCTAAGGTTGGTCTTGAATTTGTGATTCTCTTGCCTCAGATCCCAAGTTGCTGGGAACCATACCTAGAAGTAGTATAGGTTCTAAAATGGCTAAGAAATGCAAGACTGTTGGATGCTTTCATGTTCTGTAAGCAGTATTGGTATTTTTTAATATTAAGACATTGTTCAATTCATCTTTTTGTTGTTGGTTTATTCAGAATAGGGGGAAGCTCTAATAAGTTCTGATAGGGGATTTTATAACTGTACCCCCAAACCTGAAGTTTCTGCACCTTAGGATCTCCTATTCCATTAAAATATTCAGTCAACCAAAATTCTTCTATACTGTTACTTTGGAGAAATGTATTATATTTTGGGAAATGAAAAGATGATTAAGAATGGGAAAGTTATGGGGCTGGAGCAGGGGCTGGAGTGTTACTGCACTTGCCCTGCATGCGCAAGTACACAGGTTCAAACCCCAGCACCCACGTATACAACTAAGTGTCAGAGCAACAAAAGCCATGTGAAAAACTCAATAAAAAAATTGATATTCTTTCTTTCTCTCTCTGTCTCTCTGTGTCTCTTTCATACACACTGTCCTTCTCCCTTTAAAAAAAGAAAGAAAAAAGAAAGAAAGTATGGGAAAGTTAGGGGATGATGCAGTGGCTTGGCATGTGTGAGTATGCAGGTTCAAACCCCCATATCACATACACAACAAAGTGTTGCTGCAACGAAAGTCACATGAAAACTAAATAAAGTTGTTTCTCTCTCTCTTAATGTCCCTCTCTCTAACAATAACAACAACAGAAAAGAATGGAAAAGTTATTTTTCTATGCAAATAAAATTATTTGGTTCCCATTTATCCTTTTAAATTTTGAAAGCAAAATTTGAATCAAAGCTGTATGAGTTATTGAAATTTATTTTAATAGAATTTTTATAACACACTTTTTCCTCCTTTCCTCTCTTCCTGTCCAGTAACACAAAACTTTGGGTGTTAAAATACCATTTGATATTTAAATGTTTAAGTAGTAAGAGAAATAATCTAATTATAATGTAATTCATAAGTAATATTCCTTCTAGTTTTTTCCCAGATTGTGGCCTAATAACCATGGTACATGAGCAATTTTTTTTTTTAAACAGAGAGGGACAGTGAGAAAGAGAGAGAGAGAATCAATTTTTTTAAGAGAGAGAAGGAAAGAGAAAATCGATTTTATTTAGTTTTTCATGTGTTTCTTGTTGCCCCGACACTTCATTGTGTACATGATGCTGGGGTTCAAACCTGCATCCTCATGCATGCCAGGCAAGCGCTGTAACTGCTGAGCCACCACTCCAGCCCCAGTTTTTAAAAATCTTTTGAAGGAGTCTGAATGTAGTTATTCTGTTGTTTTTGGAAGCCTTTGAATTTATTTGACTGATCTAGACATTGTAGTCTACTTATACTATATAAGTTGTTTACTGTCTTTGTGTTGAAATGAGTCATTATAATTTTTAAATCCTCACTAAATAAGTGACAAATTCTGCCAAAATCTGAAATAGCAGTTTAGGCCTTTTTGAGAAATGGTTAATGGTAGACCCTAGACAAAGATAAAACAATCATTTTAGACCTTTTAGAAATAACAGAACTTTGCAAAAGAGATGGTGGATTGAACTCATCTACTTCCATGTCTTCCATGAAATGGAGACTGAGAATGTCAATTTTCCTTTTTTCACCCAAATCCCAGTAACATAACACTAAATGGGGCTTTTTTTGTTTTGTTTTTAGAGGGAGAGAGTGAGACACAGAGAGGGAATCAATTTTATTTTTTCATCTGGTTTTGTTTCTCCAACACTTAGTTGTGTACTGGGGTTTGAACCCAAGTGTTCACGCATGCCAGGGAAGTGCTTTAACCGCTGAGCCACCACTCCAGCCTCCTAAATGGGGTCTTTTAAAGGTGCAAACCCACAAGGTAGAGGAGAACAATGTGGGACACAATGGCAACAAACCTTGGGAAGTTGGAAAATGGATGAAGCAGTAAATACCTCAACCTAACCCTGCACCAGCTGTGGGAAAGCCGGGAGCCCACCTGCTTTATACCATAGAACTTCCAAAAGGCTGGCACCATCAGTACCATGGAAGTGAGATTTAAAATGTTGCTAACCTTGGGCAGACTGACCGGAATCCATTTCAGAAGAATTCACACCTTCCAAACCCTTACTCTCACCTCACAGCTGACTGATTATACTTTCCCTACCATGGCAAATGCTGGAGGTTTACTTTAGAGAAATAGAGACTCTATGCTGAGGAGCATCAGGCCATGCTGAGGCAGAGGTGCCACCATGAGAACAGCATGGCAAAGTGATATCTTAGTACTGAGTGCTGAGATTCTCAACTCCCTCTCGCTTTGGGTACCAGAAAGCTACCCTCTCAGGGCAGGAAATTAGAGGCTCTTTCCCTGGGAAAGTGGGCAAGTTCAAGAGAAGTAATGGTGCTGCGTGGCCCTGCCAGATGACCATCACTGAGGCTCATAACCAGTAGACTCCACTTCATGCCGAGGGCTTTAAACTAACTGTTTAATTGCACATCTATAAGTGTCAGCCAACAGCAATGAATTACCAGGTACCTAGCGATCCAACCAGCCTGAACTCTGAAAGATACAGAGTGAAACAAACATAGGCACTGACTGAGGAATGGAAGCAACACAGGGAAGACAGCGACCAAAAATCCTGAATGGTACAGTGCAGTTCATTGACCCTTTTTTCTTTTGTGAATGTTTGAAATTTTCCATTATAATTTTTAAAATTGCTCATAACAATAAAATATTGCAACAATAATATCATACTATAAAAAACACAGAACAGTAAGAGTTCTAGAAATTAAAAATATAACAAAAGAAATAAAAACTCAAAGGTTTAGAAATTAAATAAGAAATCTCCCAGAATGGAGGACAAAAGATAAGAGATAAAAAATGGATTCTAACCCTGAATCCTTTGTCTAGTCAAATTATCAATAAAGTTTGAGGACTGTTAGTATGTGGTGCCTGTCTCTGTAACTAAATACCTAAGATAATCAACTTATAAAGAGAAAATGTGTATTTTGGCTCACAGTTTTGGAGGTTTCAGTTTGTGAGTGGTTGACCCCATGGGCCTTTGACAAGACAGCATGTCACAGTGGGAACACGTGATAAAGCAAAATCACTTATCTTACAACCAAAGCAAAGATAAAGGAAGGGGAGGAGGTCATGGCTCCACAGGCCCCTAACTCCACCAACTTAAAAACCTAATAGGCCCCACCTTCTAATAGCATCTCCCTGGGGACCATGCCTCCACTACATGGGTCTTTGGAGGATATTTAAAATCCAAGCTATAGCAAGACAAAAGAAAGATCTTCAAACTTGTAAAATTTGAAGTACCCTTTCTCAAGAAACCATTGGAGAAAGTGCTTCATCAAAATGAGGAGAGAGCCAGGTGCGATAGTGCTTGCCTGTAATCTCAGTGGCTTGGGAGGCTGAGATAGGAAGATTGCAAGTTCAAAGTCAGCCTAAGCAACTTAGTGAGACCCTGCCTCAGAAAGTTAAAAAAAAAAAGGATTTGGTATGTGGCTCAGTGGTTACTACTACAAAAAAAAAAAAAAAGGAAAGGAAAAAAGAAAGAAAAGGAGAGAAATGAAGATGAATTATAGAAAATATTGTATCCATTTTATGAGTTTGGGGTATCACCAGGATGGTAGTGTGAAGAGTTCATAGAGTGGAAATTATAGGTATCAAAGGTCAGAATGTAGATGAAATCTTTAAATAAAATTTTAATAGTTCTGAATAATTATGTATACACTGTCCTTGCTTTCACACCACAAAGCAAAATTGAGCAGTTGTGTCAGGGACCAAATTATCAACAAAGCCTAGAATATTTGGGGGGGGGGGTACTTTACCGCTGAGCTACATTGCCAGCCCTTTTTATTTTTATTTTTTTGAGACAAGGTCACTAAGTTGCTTAGGCCCTCACTAATTTGCTGAGGTGGCTTCAAACTTGTGATCCTCCTGCCTCAGCCTCCTGAGTTGCTGGGATTACAGGTATGTGCCACCATACCCAGCAAGCCTAAGTAGAATATTTTCTATCTTTTAAGAAAAAGTTTCTGGACCCAATCTGGAGAACTGATTCTAGATAATTGACTGAAAACTTGTATTTGAATTACGTATCTGTACATAGAAAATTGCACAAACAAAAGATAATATAATTGCTTAATCCAGGGAAAATAAAATGTGGGTAAGAAAGGAAAAGTAACCATGATTTACTGTAAGGTTTGGCTGTGAATACTTTTGTATTATTATAATAGAAATACTTAAGTTTTACACTAAATACCTCTTTGAATTTGCTGTAAACTAATTGGGATGATGGGAATGATACATGTGTGTGGTGGGAAGAGGAGGAGGAAAGAACTTGATCCTCATCTTCCATTAGCAGGAAGTCAGTAGATAAGGCCTAAAACTGAAGTGGAAACATAGCATCAGGCACACGGTAATTAGCTAAAAAGATGTGAAGATCGATTTTTTCCTAGATGAGGAAAATGTGGAGAAAGGGATAGAACTGCCATTTTTCATATGAATCTTGAATAGTCTCTTTAAACTTTTTTTATACCTTTGATAAAGAAAAATAAATAAATTCTAGAACAAGAAACTGTTTCAAACTCTACAAAGCACTCATGCTGCTGCCCCTTGAACCTCTCACTTCTGTGGATATCACTAGTCAAGATATGGTCCTGGTATCTTAAGAATAGTGTTCCAGTAGCCACTTCCAATCAGTAAAAGTCCCTATTCATGAAACCATTATTATGATATAATTATTGAAAGCCCACCAATTTGGGTAGATTCACTCTGGTCTCAGACTTTCCTGCCATGGAACATTGCTAAGATGCATCATGGTGCCTTGCATTTAATGAAATGACTGAGTATGTTCTGATTTAGCTGCATTTTATTATTATTATTATTGTTATTTTGATACCAGGGATTGAACCCAGGGTCACTTAACCACTGAACCACATCCCCAGCCCATTTTTGTATTTAATTTGAGTCAGGATCTTGCTAAAATTGCCCAGAGCCTCGCTAAATTGCTGAGGCTGGTCTCAAACTTGAGGTTCTCCTGTCTCAGCCTCCCAAGTTGCTGAGATTGCAGTCATGTGCCACCATCCTAGGATGAGTTAGCTGCATTTTAAAACTTCATCCGTTCTACATACCATTCCCACTTACATCCAGAAACATGGAAAGACATAACTATTCTCAGTAATTATTCCTAGATACAGGACAATTTAAAAAAATGTTTTCAACATCTAGAACTGACCTAACACATGGTAGGCTAGGGAATGTTTGAACACATAAAGGAACTATAATCAACAACTTAAAAAAGCCTTGAGAAGCTCACACCAACCCTTTCAAAAGCAAGTTTATTCAGCTTTGCGTTACCAAAACTAAGTTGTGCTTCTGAATGATTTTCACTTCTGAATTTAAGTAGTTTTTTTTTTCCTTTTTCTTCCTAACTCTTGATAGGATCTTTCCAGTTAAAGATGTACCCCTGGATGACCTTGCCAATTGGCTTTACCAACGGTTTATTGAAAAAGAGGACCTCTTGTCACATTTTTATAAAACAGGTACTCAGTATTTTATATTATATCCATTTGTGAAGTTACCAGAAATTTTAAAGGTGGGCTTTAGGTGAGATAGCTATTTTTCAAATCTTTAGATGCCTTAAAGCAATTGAAGTGTTTCTATACTTATGCTTAATTTTTTTGTTTTTTTAGAAAGAGGGGGCAGTGAGAGAAAGAGAGAAGCATTTTTTATTTAGTTTTTCATGTGGGTTTCGTTCCTCAGACACTTAGTTGTATACATGGTGCTGGGGTTTGAACTTCCGTACTCATGCATGCCAGGCAAGCGCTGTAACCGCTGAGCCACCACTCCAGCCCCTATGCTTAGAATTTTTATAAAGACAAATTTATGTTACATTTGCCCTCCACTAGCTTGTGTGCAAAGGATGTGGGTATGACATCACACAAATGGATCTAAGTCAAGAGAGTATACAACAGAATCCGTGAACAACTGCAGCTGTGCATGTACTATCACATGGAGTGTTTTATAAATGTACTGAGAGAGAGATGCGTGGAATTGATTCTAGGACCTTGCACAAGATAGGCAAGCCCTCTAACACTGAGCTACGTCCCCAACCCTGCAGGGGATATTTGAGGAAGTAGAAATAAAATTAGTATTTTGGCATTGCATTTGATTATTTTAGCCATTTGAGGTTTTTTAACTATATTTTTATTTGCTTATTCTTAAATGAAAGTTCAAAAAAGTTTTCATGGATAAAAAGTTAATCTTTTCTCCTTCAGAGGAAAAAAAGATCTATTTATACTAACTAAGGTCCCTTCTAAGTATTCTCTACATCCTATAAAAAACTACAGTGCAGTGAGAATAATATGAGGAGGGAAGGAGGAGTAAAGGAAGAAGAAAATTAGGAAAGAAGGAAATTACCATTGGTAGAATGCCCTGCCCCACCCTGATACTACAAAGCGCAACAAGGTCTCTCCTTTCTCAGCCTCAACTTTTTGCCTTGGTGTATTTGGCCTAAATTGTAGCAACAATAGAAGCCTCTTTTGAAGACAACTTTTTGCAGGGCTGGAGCAGTGGCTCCGTGGTTACAGCACTTGCCTGGCATGCACAAGGACCCTGGTTGGAACAGCAAAACCACATACACAACTAGATGTCTGAAAAACGTAAACCAGATGAAAAAATAAATAAAATAGATTCTTTCTCTTTAAAAAAAAGAAAGAGAACTTTTTGCATATTAGACCTTGAAACTTGAAAGTGCGCTCTGTAAATTGCTTGTGAACAGCAAATCCCGTTATGAATCAGCTTACCCTGGGGGATTATCAGCAAGGACAGAGATTGTTTGAATGCTGAAGAGTGTTAAAGATGACCTTAGGTAATATTGCTCTGAACCAATCTGTGTTTCCTTCCAGAAAAGAATTTAAAGGTGTCTGTTTGCTTTGTATATTTCCTTTTTATTATTAAGATATTTTATGAGCCTTACTGCCTTTTAGAAATACTGTTGGTGTTATATAACTACTTTCTTGTAGCAAAAAAAAAAATTTTATTTGTAAATGAAGGGATTAGTATATATCATACCATTTCAGAAATTATTTGATGTCGGTTTCGCAGATCCTATGTCCTGGCGGTTGTGGAAATGTCTAGGGATGCAGGGGGCAAAGAGGCTGCCAGAGCTGCCTGGTTGCATGCAGATTTCGCTCCAATGGGAGTCAGTCAGTACCTACATCTGTAGATGGAGGGATAGATGAGACCATTGCACGTTGGGGAAAGTTCCAGGAAGAAAATAAATCTGAGGAGAAAATGACAAGGGCCATGGGTAGCATTTTTTTTTCCTGATATGAGAAGGATGCTTATGAAGCAGCCATTCACTGAGGAGATGGAGGAGTATTCCAGCAGAGAGAGTAAGGGCTGGGATGAGGAAAGGACTAGGCAGCTTAGAAATTATATTTCAAATGCAATCTCTTTTCAGGAGCAATGGAAAGTTACAGAAAGTGTTAAAAAAAATACCCCACAACTCTAATCAAACTAATATTAAACTTTTATTCCAGGAGACCTATCATTACTGTAAATAAACTAATATTTCTGTCTTGTCTTTTAGGAGCCTTTCCACCTCCCAAAGGTCATAAGGAAGCAGTTTCCAGGGAGATGAACCTCAGCAACACGTGGTTATTTCTTATATACTCTTTCGCAGTGTTGTCAGCCTGTATGTGGTACAACATCATTGAATATTTTTACCATTGCCTATTTTAGGAATTGACTTGGACTTGTCAAGGTCACCATAGGAGTTCAGACTTTCATGAGTGTGCATTATTTTACATGTGCAAATCAGAATATATAAAAGAAGCAAAGGAAATTCAGTGGATGGATTAATATTTATCCCCCTTTGGGATATTTTAAAACTATTAAAATGGGGATCAGTAATATAATGACCTGCTAATATATTTTAAGAACTTTTCATGTTTTAAAGAGATACACTCTGCCACATATAAGCAAACATCACATTTGGAGAAAAGGAAATCTTAAAATCATCCTAGAAGACTATCTGAAAGAAACTCTGTTTCCACCAGATCTGCTTGGTCATTTAGTTCAAGCTCAGAAGTTGTTCATCCCTCCTAGCTAGCAGTTCCTGTTAGAGAAGTGCACCACAGAGCCCACATCTCTACCCATTTGGGCCATGAGAGGAGCTGGGAGCACCTCCCAAAGAGTGGTTTCCCTGTTGTTTGCAGTAACAAACTCTAGTCCTCAACACCTGACCCGGTGCAGTGTTGACATTCTCTGTGGGGTGACCCAGTGTCCACCAAACACCTTCTGGCATAGGCTGTGATCTTATGAAGGCTAGCTCAGTCCAGCACCATGTTTACATGCGTAGTGCTTTCCCCTCCACCAGAGCGGGGGAGGTGTCACCCTGTTTCTCTTTTTGTATAGAAGGCATATCATAGATTGATAATTGTATTTTACAAAATGCACTTTTATCAGATGCCAATATAGCAAATGGTAGTTACATAGCCTGAAGACAAAAGTAAGCCTGTCAGTTGGTGGGCTTCCCAGTTCTCTTTGAATTTGCCTGCAGCTGCTCTCCAGTGCCACCCTGCAGTGGGCACCTCCCTATTTGTAGCTAGAGGATCCCTGCACCCTATCTTGACATAGTAGCACTAAAAGCATTTGGGGTTGGTTGAACAAATTAATGTAAAACATTAGATGATCAGTTTAAGGGAAAATAGACTAGTTTATTAGGAAAATAAGAGCTAGAGCCAGACATTGGCATACACTGGTGACAAGTTCTCATGTGGCTCTCTTCCAATCCTGTGGAGATAGTGGTGTGTTCCAGCTTTACATCAAAGAGCTCCCTTCTCAGGGCGGGTGCAGCCAGGAGAGAAACCTGCACAAACAGTTTCCCAGGCTTGTCCAGTTACTTTTGAAGAGGGTAATATTGTTTCTATTATTTCTAGAAAAAGTTTTCTTTTTTTTCTTTTTCTATTTTTGGTTACTGTGTTCCTACGTTCATGTGATTTACCTCACAGGAGAACCAAACTCTTCTCAGAAAGTGTTGGCACTGCATCAGTGTCGAGATAGAGGGTGTTTTTCAGTTTAGGATTGTCAGATTATTAAGATCCGATAAGTCAGTGGTAGTGAAAACCTTGGTATGAGCACCGTAGACTCCCCTGTTGTCACTAATCACACAAATAACAATTGAGACGTAGACTGTAAAACAAAAATAAAGGCTAATGTTTTCTGTTTTCCAATAAACCAAAAAAACTGAGAAGATGTGAATTTTCCCACAGTTATATGGGAAAGGTAAAGCAACACCAAATAAAAGCCCACAGCAGCTTCATCTTTAGGGTAACTCAGCATATGTGGAAGAGAAGTATGCATTAACTAAAATACCTCATTGAATATTACACTATACTATTAAATGCAGAAGACAGTTTGGATATGTTTGGTTTGGGAACAGTTGTTATAAAATGCAAAATTTTCTTGAAACTTAAGCATTTTATTATGTATTCTACAGTGACAGTGAATAAGTGAGACCAGTCTCACTTGCAAGGTGTCAGCGATGATAGGAAGCCAAAGAGAAGCTCTATGATGCTTCTGTTTGAGACCCAAAAACACTACTTAACAAAATGAACTGAAATTGTTCATTTTAGACATTAGCCATCTGGGAGAGAGGGTGCTCACTGTTAAGTATAGTATGCACAGTCCTAGCTAGTAGACCTTTCCCTCACTACAAAGCAAGCCACAGGGTCGAGTGGCCAGTTCTCCTATTTAAAAAAAAAATGTATGCATAAATGTGGCTTAGAGCCACTTTTGACATCGCTGTGCTCCAAAGGAACATGATACTGTTAAATATACTGTACACATTAAACTTTATTGTAAGATGCTTTATTTTTCAAGTGCAGTGTCATTTGCACAGTTTCTAGAAAAATACTTAGAGTTGTGTGAGTTAATTTTTGCAGATTGACCCATGAGTTCTAAATAGATGTGCATTTGATGTTTTGCCCTTCTGATATCTTTCTAACATGTTCTCTTCCATTTGCAAAATGTATTTGTTTGAGAGTCTTGGTAGTACTTTCCTTGTCACTTATTGGAGTTCACCTGCTATACTAGGAAATGTAAAGAGAAAATCGGTGTTCTTTTATGGCAATCTGGGGAAGCAGCAATATGCCACTATACAGAACTGAATAAAGATTCCTACTTGTACTTTCTTTGTGAAGTGAGATGAAAGGTTATACATTTTGTCATGGGGAAAGAAAATACAACTATGGCAGTGTTACACCAGTGGTTACGTAGAATCTTAGCACTTCTTGGTCTCAGCTGGACTGTCTAGATTCCTGCAGCAGACAGGGTTGAGAGCTCACTGCTGGGATCCTGGTAACAACAAGAAACCGTGATGTATCATCTGCTTGGTGACAAACAGATTCAGTGACTACAAGAGTGACTAAGCCAACTAGTCACTCTTAACTTCAGACACAGTTATTAGTATTGAAGCATACATGTATGATAGACAACCTTATAAGCAGTAGAAGGCAAAGAAAAATTAGTAAAAAATAATGTTTTGTGTGAGCAAACTAGTTGGTTGAGAATTTAAACAAGATTTTAAAAAACAGCCATGAGTTCAGATCGGTTGTATTATTAAATATAGTTTTTGATATTCTAACCAATCCTTAATTATCCACCGTAAAGGAACAGAACTTAAGATTTCCAGATAATTAATTACTGGATACTTAATCCAATATTAAGTCCTAGGGAAGCCAAAAATCTGATTTCACGTAGGAGTTCAAATTTTTACTCTCATCAAAATTTTTTTTCTTCTAGGGATGTTTACTAATTACATAAATGATTTCAATTATTTATTAGCTCCTCTTGCCTTTAGTAAAATAAAATGGAAAAATAGACAGGAAGAGGAAATTCCAGAGCCTGAATAACCATGGGCTAGAAATGGCATCCCTGAATATCAGGAATTGGTTAGATTGATGTTGTTCTCAGCCTTTTCATGAAAATGAAATCTTAAACCACCCGATGTGAACCTCAGAACATCATTTTAACGTGTTGCTGCCGATGACTGGCACGTCATTCTTTGCTCATGTTGCTCACTTCTTGTGGCTTTGTCTTAGTAGTGTTTTTTGACAATCACTTCCCTGAAGACTCTTCTGATCTAGTTGGTCCTGGTTATAATCATAGAACCTAGTCTTTAATCATGAGTAGTCTTCTTGTATTTTTTTTTATGTTTAAAAAGAAAATGTTTTATTTGCACTACTGAATAGGAAGTTAACGGTTTTCTTTGTTCTTTTTTTGAAGTCTTTACTCCAGAGTTACCATTAGCATGTGTTCAGCTCTGGTCCATACAAAATGGATAAAAATGGTTTGTTTTTTAAAAAGTACATACATACATATACGTGTGTGTGTGTGTGTGTGTATTTCCCCCTACAGTGCTATGAGCTTTACATCTGTTAATATGTGAGACAAAGTCAAAAGGAGCACAGGGCAGCAGGTATCCTAGTCTGTTTTATGAGGGGTAGAGACTAATATGTTTGGGACCAAAACCACCTACGCTGGGAAATTCTGTATCACAGAAGGGCTGGTGTACTCTGGAGCAGTCATTGCTTGGTGCTTTATTGTAATCATTTTGCACCAGTCCCCAACAATTAGGAACTTGGCCTTGGGAAAACACTGAGGGTGCTGATCTGTTGGGGAAAGGTGACTGTAGCCATATGGAAGATTAAATATGGGTTTTTCTGTAAAATGTCCATCTGAGGATTTTTACATTTAATATTTTTAAAACAATTTAAAGAGCAAAAAATACTTAAGTATATTCTCATTGCAAAGTATACACACGTTTTGAATGGCTTTATTTTTATTGTGTAAAACTCATGGACACATGACTGATGCACAAATTCTTTACATGTAAGGAGTCTATGCATTTTACAGTAACTTATTTTATGATTGGATAATGAGACAGTTGTACTTAAAACTGCCGTAATTTTTGTTAATTGCTTTCATTTTCTTTACAATTATTACAAAGTTGTATTTATTTTATACAGATGGATTTTCATTTTCCTGATGCCGTAATGTTTACTTCAGCTTGTTTGACATTTGTGTTTCTGCATGTTGTAATGTGTGATAAGAATGAATGTAAAGGCTGTGGCAACTGTAATTTTTGTAAAGGGCTGGTCACACGTGGATCTAGTTTATAAACGCGTTTGGGATGATCTTAGTAATCAAATCCCTTTTGAGAAATTTAAACATGAAAACCAAAAGAAGCATTTTTTTTCAGCAAAAATTGATAGCTGGTTCTATTTTTTTTAAACCTAGAGAAAATAAAGTTGATTTTCTTTTCAAGCACAGTGCTTTTAATTCTTAGCAGTTGGGATGGGGTGTCGGTGTCATGCTGGAGCTATTTGGCCATTAACATCTGTAGGCCTGTACTTAGAATCCATGGTGGATTAGCGTGCAAGAACAGGCTGAAATACCAAATGAGGAAATGCTGGACTTCCTTTTCCTGGGTAGGGGATCTGACCCCTCCTCTCCAATCTGCTGGTTAAGTAGTGTGCCAATAAATGTCTAACAGTCCACTATCCTGGAAAAAATTATGTATACAAGTGTACATCAATCGTTATAAATTTTCCTGATAGCAAGGATGTATGACATAATTAACAAATAAAAATAAAATGTAAACACCGTATTGTAAGTTCCACATAGCCAGTTTGATTCTCAAGATTCTTAATTGCTTTTTGCTAAACCTTTTAGTCAACCTGCAATTGCATTTCAACCCTGACTTGAATTATGGCATTATGTCCTAATCCACTTACTCATATCCCAGTAAATTTATTTTTAATCTAATGCGATCTACTCTTAAACTGTTCCTTGCCTTGTACAAGACCAGTTTTTATCTTCAACACTAATTGTAAGTTTATATAATTCAAAAAATTTTTAAGAGAGATGGTGAGAGAGAGAAAGAATTGATTTTTATTTAGTTTTTCATGGTGGCTTTCATTATGTGGTGCTAGGGTTTGAACCTATGTCCTTGCGCATGCCACGAAAGCACCATAACTGCTGAGCCACTGCTCCAGCCCTATATAATTAAATTTTAATAACAATCACTTAACAACTGCTGGCAAAACCCTAAAATTTAACATTTGGCTTTTGGGACCCAATATGAGCTATCACCAGCACACTGTTGCCCTGTTCTTTTTTTTATTTTGTTTTAGCTATTAATGTTGAATAAACTTCTTACAGTTAATTTACTCACTGTTCTGATACAGTTTCTATTGTTGACCCTGTCGGGCTTGAAAGGCTGAGAAAAGCATTAAGATCAGTCCTACTGCATGAACTTTTGGTTTTGAAGAGTGACAAAAGCAAACTGCCTGAAGTGTAGAAGGAGCTTCCACATTTCTCAAGTCGATTTTGTGCTTTCATTTCTCAACCTAAGTAAAAGTGTATAGGGATCTCCAAGATTTTGTTTCAGTTCCTTGCAGAATATGTTGGATCCCTCTGAAAAATTTAAATGTATTAAAATATCTTGCACAATCTACCAAATAAGTTCAGTGATTGCAGTTCAGTCTACCTCTTTTTCTGGCTGGATTTAGGCTACTGTTTTGGTGAGACTCTTAATTCCTTTTCTCCCTAGAGGTACTTTATTTGGAAGACAAAAACAGATTGAGAGCAGAGGCAGAAAGCAGATTTGAAGCACCCAGAGATCTATTGCTGACCAGCCCTATTCCTCATGAGTTGGGGGTGGGGGGGGCTTGTTTGTAATTCCTACTTAATATGAAAATGTTTGTTTTTAAAATGTTTTCTTCCTGCTGAAAAAAAAATGTATTTTTAAATGGAAAAATAGAATCCTTTTGGCTCTAAGAAGTCAGCTGTGTGAACAGACGTGACCATATCATAACATGCTGATATGATAGAAATCAATAAATTTTTACCTCTCAGGATTTGGTAACCTTGTTCTTAAACTCTTGGAAGCTTGAGGAAAAAAAACTAAGTCTCCATAGTGTCTGTCACATGGAAACAGACATAGGAATGGAACTTGGGAGGAGGGTGAGCTGACTACTAGAAATGAGACAGATTCCTTTCATAATTAAAAAAAAATCCTTAAGTACGATTAAATCTGATGTGCATAGGAAGAAATGAGACAGCATTTTCTGCTAGAAAGCATGGAACATATGTATCATGGGGCATGACTTTCTGCCTTTTAGATGTGAGACTCACAGGAGCTGGAGATGAGGCTCTCACTGTTTACTCACCTTGGGCAAGAGAGGACTCAGCCACGCTTATGGTAATAGCAGCTTAGTGGTAGCATTGATAAAACACAGTACTGAATCACTGCCCTTAAAATATCAGTCGTGATCCCAAAGCTCCCGAAGTCTTATCTGCAGTTTTCTGTGGGTTGACACTCTCAGGACCAGCTGATGGACAGTTGAGGGAAGATAAAATAAGTACCTAGAATGGGAGAGATCAGAACAGCTTGGAGTGTTGAGAAGAGGAATCCAGGAGTGTTGGGAGAAAAGGGAAAGACCAGAGGCTGCATGCACCCCATGATACACAGATTTCAAGGAGTGCTCAAACAGTGGTCAAGAAAATCAACTTCCATGTGAACTCTTGTCTTATCAGTGCCATTCCTGAACACTACTCACTTGTGAGAGTCCTCCCATTTCAGGTAACTGCCCTGAAGGAGAAAGGCACACCCCCACCCAGCCATTAGGAATTTCCTTCCAGGACGCCCAACAAAGGAACAATTCAAAATATTGATGACACAAATGATCCTTTAAATCATGGCATCAGCAGGCCACAATAGAACTTTTTGTCTCTCCCTGATTTATACACATTCTAGTAAGGACAAAGGATGGCCTTAGAAATGGGGCATTTGGGCCTGTGTTGGATGTACTGAATTCTGATATCTTTAGTGTGAGACGATGAGAGCGATGACAGCTTGCAGCTCCCAAAAGTGTACAAGCAAAAGCTAGCAGGATTTTTAGGGCACTGGGCTAGGACTGGCATGGCCACACTTTGCTGCTACATTGGTTTGGTCACAAGGTCGGTCCAGATTCAGGTGGGAGGGTTTATAAAATGGGTGAATACCAAGAGTCATGGTTCATTGGGAGACATCATTGAAGCTCAGCTACCACAGTAGAGTATTCCTCATCTTTGAATATAGACCACTAGTTAGGTCTAGAAGAGTTTGTGGGCTCTGGTAAGTGTGCCTACAATTTCCATTAGATGTAAATGTTGAGTGCCAAATATTTTAAGAGGATTAGATCCTCATGTAAGTCACATTAGTCAAATGGATACCTAACAGGTTTTGCTTGAGAGTAATCTTTATATTATTTTTGACACCAATTGATGCATGGCTCGTTGACCCTTAATATTTAAGAATTAATAAGCTTTAGAAATTTCCTTGTTTTGGGACGGCAGATTTCATTCTGGTACAGTTTTGTTTAACTGGTGGTAGTATCAAATGGGTACTTGATAGAATTGTGAAGACTAGAACCAGCATTTGATGCTCATTCAAATGTTTCCTCCCAAACAGCAGATTTGCCTCAGTTCAGGTTTCTGTTTTTAGCTGTAGTTAAATGTCAAGGATTGAGTATACTCGTTAAAGGGGTGATAAATCTAAAAACTTCTTTATTTCCTCTTCCTCGGTTTTAAAAGTAAATATTTATAGTTCCAAAACCCTAAAGGATATTTTTTTTTTTTTGTCAAGTGTTCTCTTCAGCTGTTGAAGAAATAGTTAACCATTAAAAAAAAAAAGTCTGAAATTCATGATTTTTATCATTGGGGATGTGGAAGTGAAAGTTATTTGTTTTTGTCTTTGCCTGTTCTAGTAGAAGATAAAGAGAATGCCTTCATTACAGACTAAAGAGAATAAAGATTTCAATCTCATAATAGTTCCTTTTATTTCTGATTTCCAAGTATAAAACTGGAAGTGGGTAATAAATTCCAGTGCTCAAATATCCTGTCACGGCACTGTTAAGTTCAGGGTCTTGTCTAAGCAGCAGCAGAACCACAGCCCCAGGCCTTTTTTATTTTTATTTTGAGACAGGGTCTCACTAAGTTGCATAAGGCTTCATCAAGTTGCTGCAGTTGGCTTCAAACTTGTGATCCTCCTGCCTCAGCCTCCCAGGTTGCTGGGATTACAGGTGTGCATAACTGCGCCAAGCTCCTAACCCTACACACTCAGACACGTATCTGGTATATCTAAAGTTCTCATACAGCAGCATGAAAGAGCTCTGAGGTTGGAGAAGTAATTAGGAAAGTGAGAAGATTAGGGCATAAAGAGGAAATAGAATCTGCTAGACAGAAGACATTACATAGTCTTTATAGGAATCTATTTTTGCTTCTGAGACATGATGTCACTGTGGTGAAGACCTTCAACTAATTATCCAAAGAGAGGGAAATGTAATTTCTAGTGTTGGGGAGCTATCCACCAGTCCATGATTCTCTATTTATAATTCATATGATCCTAAATATAAAACTGCACTAAAAGCATCCTAAAGCTTCAGGAAGGTGAAAGTAATATTGAACTGTTTTCCCTTTCTAGTTGCAGAAGTCTCCAAAGTTTATATCTTGCGAATTGACATTTTATCTTCCAGTGGTAAGTGCTGAGTGTTCAATTCTTAGGAACTGGGGTATCAGAGGAAGTGGGCAGATCAAAATCAAATATTGCTTATGGTTGTCAAGGTATCATGGTAGACAACAAAGGAAACTGAAGCAGAGCTGGGTCTGCGGGTGAGCTGGGCAGTGGAAGAAAGAGGTGCTGAGAACCTCCAAGGGCCAGTGATTTCCCCAGCCTGATGCTCAGCGAGTCATCCAGGCCACCATTCACAGAATACCTACAGAGCAACACCAGAAGGTAGGGATTCCAGGAGAGAGAAGATGCAGGGCAAAGCTGAGATTATGGAACAGATGTCTTAGAGATGGTTTGGAACTACTTAGAAGCCATCGTGCGGTGGAGAGCTTGCTGTGAACCACCACTCATGGATCTAGAGCTACTGGCTCAGGCAGCATGACATTCAGAGAAGTCCTGGGCTTACTTGCAATGAAAGACCTGGCTTTGTTTTGCCAAAAGATTGCTAGAAAAGACAAGGGAAAGAATGAGTTAATGAACATGGAATTTATAAAGCGGTTTCTCCTTGGAGGCAGAGAAATGGCATAGCTGACTACTCCAAGCCAGACTTCAGATTATGTTGGTATAAGATCAGGAATAAACTGGAATAGTGATTGGAGCTGCGTCTGAGTGGCCAGAGGCCCTGGTGGGTAACAAGGCACACACATAGTCTCTGACTTACAGACAATAAGCCTTGAAAGACGAAGGACAGGGGCAGCAGCAGGGCCACTTCTCCGGTCCCTCTGGAAGCTGGGGACATTCTAACACAAGAGCCTCTCATTTGAAGGATGTATTGTTGGGAGAGGAGTGGCAGGCAGAGTTGTTGCAGAACTTAGGTAGTAGGAAGACTGAAAAACCACAGACAGGAAGTGAAAGGCCTTGAGCCCCCGAGGGTTTGCTCTCGCTGCAGAAGCAGAGCACTAGGCTAAGCGAGGCCTATCCAAGTGGGAAGCAGACAGGTTCGGACCTGGACATCTCAGGGCAGTGTGCATGCCTGCTGGACCCCAGGGGTCCACACGATGAGGCTCATTTCGTCTGGACAGCCCCCTCAGTGAGTGTAGCCAGGCTCCTAATCCTGCACAGACTTTTTCTCAGATGACAGCAAGAAAAAGCCTTGAGGTGGGAGGAGCAATCTCTACCTGGAAGACAGCAACCCAGGGACTGTCCTTCCTGCCAGCACAGGTCCTGGGACCTGAAGTCCCAGTTCCTCACCACCACTGTCTGCTCAGGTGTCTGCTCTACAAATTGGAGGGAATTGGTAAATGGCTCAGGATATTCTCAGTAAGCATATTTTCTCTGCTGCGGGGGTGGAGTAAAAGTCACATGGTGCTAAAAGCTTCTGAGTCTTTCCTTGCCTGGCGCTATGCAGTGTGTGCTCTGCCGTCTGCCTCTATGTTGAGGACTGGTTGTTGGAGGTTCTTGCTACACTTTTGTTTGTGAATTCCATGTTTATTTCCTTGGGTAATAGAAGAGGGAAGTTCTGGGATCCTGCTTTATTCTGCCACTTTTAAACAGAGGTCTAATGCATTTAAAACATTTAAAATGAATGCATAAAAAGGCTGCTTTGGCTCATACCATTTTAGGACCATTATCCAAATGAAGCACATCTGAAAAACAGGCATATTGCCTACATTCTGGGAAAGAAATAATTAAGTACAAAGAATGAGGAGTTTCTCCCATCCCTCCTGTATACACATGCACATGCTAGGTAAGCACCCCACCACTGAGCTCCATCCTTTTTATTTTATTTTTGAGACAGGGTCTCACTGAGTTGCCCAGACTGCCCTCCAACTTGAGACCATCCTGTCTCAGCCACCTAAGTAGCTGGAATTACAGGCATGTGCCATTCTGCTGGGCTGTTTCTTCTCTTTCCACAGGCTGAAAGACTTCCCAGGGAGCAAGATTTCCATCGCCAATAGAAGGAAGGGCAAAGGCTGGGGAGAGGAAGGCTGCTCACGTTGCAGTTTTGATGATTTTCTCAGTTTCTACTCCCCACATGGTAGTGGTGAGCCTCCAGAGATCAGCCTGGTGAAAGGATGGGGCCTCAGAACACTTCCCATGAGTCAGGACAGTTGGGATGAGAGTCCACAATGAAACAGGAGCTCTCTTGTCATGAGAAGAATTCACAGTAGCCGGGCGAGCCTGTGCCAGGGGTGCTGAGTGGGGAAAACCAACTCTGGGGGGTTGGATGGACCAGCTGGCCCTGGAGGCCTGTCCCTCACATGTGCTTGTCAGAGGGAGAGGGGCCCTGATGAAAACTCCTACTGCACCTACATTTTCTATGTGCTCAGAGGAGGGAAGAAACAATTAGCTCAGTTTGGCCACAGGACAGGGTTTGCTCACTCTCTTCACTACAGAGGTCTTTCCCAAGCATCGAACCACCGGCAGGACCAGTCGTGTAGTTTGTGTGATGTGCCAATTAAAAATGTTCAGGATATTAAGATTTCAAGACATAAGAGCAGAGCTTGAACACAAGGGCAGGTCATATGCCCATGAAGTCAGCCCCAGCCCTGCCATCAGGGCCACCAAGGAGGGAATGAAAGATGGGAGGAGCCAGGCCCTCGGAGTCCTCAGTGTCCCCTCTCTGTCCATCCTCCCATGGCACTGCACCAAGTGCTCTTAGGAAGAGAAAAGAGTGGTGTGAGCTCAACTCAAAGGCCTCCCAAACCTATGCTTCTGAAGGACAGGGATGGACATTCATCCACCACCTCCCAGCTCTGCGACCCTCTGGGTGTTAGGGCTGCCCCTGAAGTGAATGTAAAAGGCCCTCCTATTATCAGAGAAGCCTTAAGGCCAAAACCGGAAAGACTCAGGTATGTGTTAGAGGTGAGGAACTGCCCATGCTGAGTCCCAAGAGATGGGAGCCTTCCGTCACAATGGCAGCGGGAAACAGCCAAGGGAACATGGCTAAAAGCACAAGGGCCTCCAGATTTCCCTCAGGAACAGCCTCCCCATAGGATATGGGGCAGAGGTTGCAAGGTCTATGAACAAAATCTCATTTGCATTGTTCTGTGAACTCCCTTCCCTCACTCCCTCCCTTCCTCTTCTCTCTTACAGGGGCGCCTCACCCACCGCCTGCCCTGTCGCACCATGGAACCAGCACTAGAAAATGGAGGAGAGTGGGGTAATGGGGTGAGCCGGTCGGCTGTGGTTCACAGAATGTGTTTACCAAATGGATGGAAAGGGGTCAAGGGAGGGGACACAAGTGCTGTCACCAGCACAGATGGCAACAGAGATTAGCTGTGACAGTGCCAAAGCACTGGGGGTGGGGTTAGTTCCTACAGGCTTCCTGGAGGAGACAAAGCCCACAGATGGATCCAGAGTGAACCTCCTGCTGGCAGAACTCAGAAGCTCCCTGCCACCTGCTCCTCAGCCCACAGAGCTTGCCTCAGGCTCCACCTGGCTGCTGGCCTGAGACTGTCCTGGGCTGGGTGAGGATGCTCAGAACCTCCTTCCTTCCCTCCTCAGGCCCTCTTCTGTGGCCACATTTCCTCGAAACCTCTTTCTAAGCCCAGTTGCCTCCCACACTGTTCTGGGAAACTGGTTGGCAAGTCAGCCAGCCCAGAGCCCCAGCAGCTGCCAGCAGAGGAGCAGTTTATGAGTCCTCTTAACCTGCGAAGGGGAAGGAGCCAGGCTGAGGAAGTGAGAACCCTAGGGGCTGATCCCAGTTCAGCTTCTTTCTAGCCAGATGGCTCACAATTCCTCAGTTTCCACATCTCTAAGACAGCGTTCCGGAGCTGGAGTGGTGGCTCAGCGGTTTCGGTGCTTGCCTGGCAAGCACGAGGACCTGGGTTCAAACCCCAGCACCACGTACACAACTGAGTGTTGAAGCAACTAAGGCCATGTGAAAAACTAAATAAAGTTGTCTCTCTCACTGTCTCGCTCTTTAAAAAAAAAAAAAAAAAGACAGTGTTCCACCCTGCCACGTCCACCTCACAGGGCAGTTGTGAGATGAAATGTAAAGGAAATAGTCTGTGGAGAAACTCACACCAACCAAGACTTGTGTGGGCGTGACGTGTGAACATCACACCTTGCGGCCTTTGTGTCTTGTTCCCAGGCTCACCTCCTGCCATGCGCAGTGGGATTTGTTATTTGAAACTTCTTAGCTTGGCAAACTCCTTTGTGTCTGGAAACTAAACCAGACACATAAACAGGCCAATTGTGAGTTGTCTCAGCGTTGCAGGGGCATCCATTGGGGTCAGAGCCACAAATTCTCCTTCCAGGTTCAAGTCTTAGGAGCTCTGTGGCCTGGAGCAAACTCCTCCAGATGGGCCCCATGTGACCCATCTGACAAAAGGCATTATTAACCTGTCCTATGGGCCTTCCAGGTTCTCAGGAGGGCCAACTGTATGTGGGTGGATCTGTGCAGGGGTGCTTTAGATGGTTGAGTGCTATGTAAAAGCGGTGTTGCTGCTGGACAAATCAGCTTTCTGAATTAGTTCTGGTGCACACATCCACCCATCGGTCCTAGAGTGGACTTGGTGTTTTCAGGAGGAGCTAGAGCAGCGGGTTACCACGCTTGCCTGGCATGCATGAGGACACGGATTTGGACCCCAGCACCACGTACACAACGAAGTATAGGAGCAACAAAAGCCAAGTGAAAAACTAAATAAAATTGATTCTCTTTCTCACTGTCCCTCCCTCAAAAAAAGAAAAAAAAATGTTTTCTAGAACATCTGAAAAAAAGTCAGTGCTGGGTGCCATGGTTTTAAAGTAGGATAGAAGAAATAAAGACAGAAAGGAAAAGAAAAAAAGAAGAAATTTAAAAAAGACACTGTGGCTGTGTTTCCAAAAGCCCCATGATCAGTCTTCTTCCCCAGACTTGTCTTTCCTCCAGGTCACTCCTAAATTTCTGATAAATCTACAAATCTAAGAGTTACTGCTTTTTCCTGTATGAAAATCATCTCATTTTTATTAAAGCTTACATGCTCTGTTAGCCTACAAAATGTATTTTCAGATTAGATAAAAATGAAGAGGCCAGACACAGTGGTGCACTTCTGTAATCCCAGTGAATCCAGAAACTGAGACAGAATCACAAATTCAAGGCCAGCCTGGGTAACTCAGACTCTGTCTCAAACAAGATTGGGGTGTATCTCAGAGCTAAAGCACCACTGGGTTTAGCTCCCAGGACCACAATACCAACAAATACTCAAAGGAGACCTGTTTTAAGAAACCTGTAACAGGGCTGGAGCGGTGCCTCAGCAGTTGGAGTGCTTGTCTGGCATGCAGGAGGACCCAGATTTGAATCCCAGATATATAATTGAGTGTTGGAGAAACAAAACCAGATGAAAAAATAAATAAAATTAATTCCCTCTCTCTCACTTCCTCTCTCTTTAAAAAGAAAAAGAAGGAGAAAGAGGAAGAGAAGGAAGAAGGAGGAGAAGAAGAAACAACCTATAACATGGGCACATTCCAAACGTTAACTAGATAGAGGATACAATGTCATCCTGAAGATCCTGGAGAGGACCAGACCACCAGAAACACCTGGGATCTACGATCAAAGCACTGGGTTCACCAGGAAGATGTCATTTCCACACTCCCTCCTGTGCCTGCCCTTGCGTAGGTTCCTTTCAAAAAAGAGCCGCAGGCGAGAGCCCACCTTCTGCTCTGAGAATGGACCCCTTCACTTTTCACTTCCTTTTTTTTTTTTAATTACATCAAAAATTATTGCTACGTGTATGTGCAAGAAGCACACGCTCCTGTTCCAGTTACTTCAATTGACTTTTTCTTTCACTACCCAGCAGCCAAGACCTTCAGGAGGCGCCACAAAACAGGGGGGGAGACACTTTTCACTTTCTAATACAACTCTTCCTCTCTTTGGTAAAATTGGAAGTGTCCTTAAATTCTTTTCTGAAACAAGAGTCTGGAAGGCCTGAGAAGAGGTCTCCTCTGCCTCTGCAGACCTCCTCCAACCCCCTTATGATGACCGTTTGAGTGTGTCCCCCTGGCTTCACATGTCGGGAACATAATCCTGAGTGCAACAGCTTCATGGGTTGGGAACCTCTAAGAGGTGATGTGTGCGAAGCTCTGCCCTTGTGGGTGGATTAAAGGTAATGCAGGAGGGGGTTCCTGGTGATGAACATCACCCTTTTTTCTTGTGCTCTTGCTGTCACTGTGGTGTGCTCTTTGCCTAGTTCCGCCCTTCTTCATGGATGATACAGAAAATGGCCCTCACCAGACACAGTCCTCAATCTTGGCATTATGGGCCAAATAAATTTTGTTGTTTATAAATTATCCCATTTCAGGTATTCCATTAGAGCAGCACAAATGCACTAAGACCCAGGGGTAACAGTGCTGTTACTGTTGCCTTGGTGTTTGCTGTGTGACCCAAAATGAAGGAAGATGTCAAGAAGTCATGGAAAGAATGACAGAAACCAAGAGGAAGGAGCACGGCAGAGTCTAAACTGGAGAGGCTGGGAAGAGTCAGGGTTGAAGGGCCAGGGTGGGGCACCACAGAAGTGGGTGCAGAGGAGGGTGGGGAGATGAGACAGCATGTGGGGCAGGGTGTTGGCTCCCCTGCCCAACCCAGTGGCAGAGCCCCAATTTTGCTCCTGGGTCAGAAGTGCTCTGCCCCTGCTCATGGTCTGTGATTGGCTTAGACTCATTCTGTACCAGTGATTAGCCGAGCAGTCCTGGTCAACGAAATTTGAGGAAGCGTCCAGTGGCAGCTGCTGGGAAAGCTTTTCTTCTTCCTTCTCCCCATCAGCAGCTCCTCGGGTGCCCTCTCCCACCTGACATAAAGTACCAGAGCTGGACAACAGTGACTTCACATTGCTAACCAGTGTCCTGGACTGTCCAAACCTTCCTGTTTCAGTTGTTGACCTGTGAGGCTGAGCCCTGGAGCAGCTCCAACCTTCTGGTGAGACAAAGCCAGGAGTGGCAAGAAAAGCAAGCCCAGAGCCCAGCAGAGTCCCACTCCTGGAACAACTTCAGGGTTCCCTCCAGGCCTGTCAGCATATGAGACAAAGATGTACATGGTGTAAGCCATTGTAAATCTAGGATTCCATTGACGAGAACCAAGGATAAAATCACACTGACAGCTCATGTGAAAGAGAACTTCCCAATTTGCAGAACACTTCTATTTGATCATCATAATAGATAAGATAGTGATCTTATCTCTTTTAAAAACAGATAAACTGGTGCCCAGAGGATAAATGGTCCCCAAAATCACACAGCTGTTTGGCAATAGATCTGATACTATAAGTCAGGGCTTCTGACACCTGGTCCATCCAATACATTTTCCTTCTCTGAGTGAGACTGAAATTCCAGAAGCTAAACAGGATACGTGAATATTCCAGATAGCTAATATGAAACGCCAGACAGCTCCCTACTTTCCCTTCTCGAAGAATCTCAGGACTAGGGAGATGGATGAAGAATAAGAATAAACTACTGGTTAGCCATTAGTTGGGGAACCAGCCCCAGAGTACAGCTGTGCTCTGGGAAGTAGACAGCATGGGAGCAGGAAGGTAGACAGATGATGGAAGTAACATGTTCCTGCACCACCCACAGGAAACTCCTAGGCAGAAGAAGGGCAAGATGAGAAAGTATAAAGCAAAGATTGGCAGTCTTTCCAGTTCATGGAGCCAACTGACTTCCTGCAGTGTACAGGCAAGCGTGGATCCGGGAAGCAGGAAGGTAAGGCATGGGTTTCTCCTTCCATGGAAGAACCAAAGAATCTTGGGGAGTTTGAGGGAATATAATTAAGTTGTGTGAAAGAACAAGGAAGGTAATAGTCCTGCAGTCCTTCTGGAGCGGAAGGTCTCTGACAGATATCAGGATTGGAGAGAACCTGGATTTTATTATTTTTCTCCTCTCTTCTTCCTTCTCCTCCTTCCTTCCTTCATTTTCCCCCCCTTTGGTCACTATGTGCTGAGTACCTACCATGTGCGAGGCACTCTGCCAAGTGCTGGGTACAACAAATAACAGACAAGGTCTTCCAGAATGTACATGCTTGTCAGGAGACAAAACCTCATCCAGTGTGTCTGTTCTCCAAAAGGGCATCACTCCTGTGGCCACCAGAAACTTGACCTCCCAGCTTTGCCACTAGAATGAGACTAAGAAGCATGCTGTTGGGCCCTCAGGTCTACATTGCAAAAAGGCAGCTCTGCTTTTTCCAGCTGGGTCACATACCCATCTCTGAACCAATCCAGTGCAGTTGAGGGTGTCAGGTGTGGGTCTCCAGGTGAGCTCCTGGGCGG
>PVKS010007252.1:30607-45717 GCA_004027875.1 Aplodontia rufa | reverse complement strand
TGGGTGGAGAGAAGATGCTAGAGGAGGAATTTAGATCCGGGATCTATTCCCACCATCTGGTTACGTAACCATTGGCTGGTTACCATCTAGTATTTGGTTCCCAATTTATAAAAAGGGAATAACAGTACTTGTCTTTCGTTCTCCAGCAGCCACTGTGAAGATAATGTATAGTGAGTTGCGCAGTGTTCCCCTCAGAAATTCATGTTTACTCAGAACATGCCTTCACCTCCATGAAGTTCATGTTTACTCAGAACGTGTCCTTTATTGGGAAAACTGGTAATTAGTTAAGAATCTTCAGATGAAGTCACTCTGTGTTTAGGCCGGCCCGAAATCCAATGACTGGTGTCTTTATATGAGGAAGAGAGGGCACTGAGAGACTCAGAAAAAGGCAACTGAAGAGGGAGGCAGATTGGAGTGGTATGTCAAGCCAAGGATTGCGGGAAGACGCCAGAAGTGAGGAGACAGGCGTGAGTTGGATTCTTCCTTATAGCCCTCTGAAGGGTTCACCTTTGACTCTCAACTTATGGCTTCCTGATCTGCAAGAATTAATACCCGTTGTTTTATGCCACCTGGTTTGTAGCAATTTGTTATGGCAGCCCCAGGAGACATACACATAAGGTCAAATGAAAAGAGAAAAATATAAAGTGTCTTGGGATCAAGGATGTTATTGTAAGAAGGAGAGTGATTACCCGGAAACTGTTAAAGTTAGTTATTTTACCTAGTTCAGGGTGCTCAGATCTGTCCCCAAGGCCATTCCCATGGCTTGGTTACTTGAGCCAAAATATTTCCCTTTTTGCCTAAACAGGTTCATACTTGTTTTCTGTCATAGGCAATCAGAATTATTATTCCAGCAACAAAAATAAACGTCAGCTCACTTTGGCAATAAAGAAGTCAGTAAACAAAGTTAAAACCATGTTTGGTTTTCAATTTAATGCTTGAGAATAGAGTAAAGCAATAGGTATGCTTTTAATCAGGGGGTTATCACCAGAGTATTTCTGTCTTTTATTCAACATAAAAGAGCAAAGGTGACATTCAAACACAGTAGTTTTACTCTTCAGTGGCTATACCTTGTGGTAGGCAGACTTCTACGATGGACCCCAATGACCCCCATCTCCTGGTACTCACACCCTTGTGAAATCCCTTCCCGTGAGCATAAACAGTCATTCACTTGTTTTGAAAAAATAGGGTTCATGGGGCTGGAGCGGTGGCTCAGTGGTTTCGGCGCTTGCCTGGCAAGCACGAGGACCCGGGTTCAAACCCCAGCACCACGTACACAACTAAGCGTTGGAGCAACTAAGGCCATGTGAAAAACTAAATAAAGTTGTTTCTCTCTTTCTCTCTCTCTGTCCCTCTCTCTTTAAAAAAAAAAAAAAAAAAGAAAAGAAAAAATAGGGTTCAGCAAAGGCTATGGAATGTTACCCCTGTGATTAGGTTGCAAAGGATTGTGATGCAAACGCTCTCTTTCCAATATAGCCGCCATACTGGAGAGGCCCAGATGGCAAGGAACTATGGGTAACCTCTGGCCAGCAGCCAGCTAGGATCTCAGTGCATCAGCCTACAAGGAACTGGATTCTGCCACAAACCACATAAGGGAGCTTAGCGGATCAGGCCCCAAAGGAACCTTGACTGCCAGCCCGGTGAGAAGACCTGAAGCAAAGGATCCAGCTAAGCCACACCCACACACAGAAAGTGAAAGATAAGATGTGTTGGTCTGAGCCACTAAATGTTGTGGTAATTTGTTACTTTGATAGATAACATAACCTAGTAATAAAAGTCATGTTGCATAAAAACTTTCTTTAAAAATCAACATAATAAATAGAAGTAAAGTCAAGGAGTAGCTCTGTGTAATTCCTTGATGCTGACATTAAAGGCTTTGGGTCCTTGGCTTGGGCATTGCTGTAACAGCCCTTCCTTATAATTCAACCCTCAACAAGCAATTTCCAGAGTAGGCTTGGAACATGCTCTTTAGATGGTCAAATGGTTGCAAGCAGTGACAGTCATCACAGACTACTGAAGTATGGAAATTATTTCCTTTTAAGAAATGTAATGCAGGGCTAGAGTGCTGATTCAGTGGTTAGAGCACTTGCCTGGTATGTGCAAGGACCTGGGTTCAAACCCCAGCACCACATACACAACTAAGTGTTGGAAAAACAAAAACCAGATGAAAAAAATAAGTAAAATTGACTCTTTCACTCCCCCCTTTCTCTTAAAAAAAAAAAAAGAAAGAAAGAAAAATGAAATGAAATGTATTCAAAATTATCTGTGTAATTTAATTCCATATGGTTATGGTTATACTTTGAAAAAGGAGCAGAATGTGTTAAATGCATTAGTGCTCATAAATGTCATTAGTCCCATGTGTTGTAAAGGAGAGATTCTGAAAACATCGTTTCTTTTTCTTTCCTTCTTTGTGTGTGTGTGTGTGTGTGTGTGTGTGTGTGTGTGTGTTCTGCTGGGGGTGGAACCAGGGCCTTGTGCATGTTAAGGAAGAGCTGTACCACTGAGCTACACTTCAGTCCCTGAGAATATCTTTTCTGTTACACAATATTGTGTTCATATAAGTTCAATTTAGATGGATATCTTTTTTGAAAAAATTTTTTGAATAGGGGACAGTGAGAGAGAGAAGCAATTTTTATTTAGTTTTTATTTAGTTTTTTCCTCAGACACTTCGTCGTGTACATGGTGCTGGGGTTTGAACTCGCCTACTCGTGCATGCCAGGCAGGTGCTGTAACCACCAAGCCGCTGCTCCAGCCCCAATGGATATCCTTTTAATACTTAAAGGACCTTATATAAATATCTATAATATGAACTGCTGTGTGTGTCTATGTGTTCATGTGCATAGTTTGAAAAGTATTTTTACACTTCCATGTTAGGAATACAAAACCTCAAGGGGTAAAACTCTACCAAAAGCTACAGTAATATGAAAAGTGAACCTCAAATTCTCAACTTAGAAAACTTACATACCCATTCACTCTTTCAAATTAAAACAGGTAACACAAAGCATTTCATACACACACACACACACAACAGGCACACTGCAGATTTCAGTTCCATATCATGTATGGCTAGACAAGGTGGAGAGTTATAGAGAGGATATAGAAGGACATGAGCATTAGAAATTGATGAGGAAGGAGGTGGAGTGGTGGCTCAGTGGTTACAGTGCTTGCCTGATATGCTCGAGGACACGGGTTCAAACCCCAGCGCTACATACACAAAGAAGTATTAGAGAAACAAAGGCCAGATGGAAAAATAAAATTTATATTCTCCCTCCCACCTTCTCTATCTGTGTGTCTCTCTCCCTCTATTTTAAAAAAAAAGAAGAAAAGAAGAAAAGAAATTGATGAGGAAAAACACCTTTGTTTCAGAATGGTCCTCTAGGACCTTAAACATATTCTTTTGTCCGGTTATGGATATGCCTATGTTTGCCAGTCTTAGTGGCAGGAAATGGGGCACATTTGCTCACATATCTAGTGTCTACAATGTACTGGGCACCATCCCTGCAGTTGGGGTCGGGAATGAAAAATGGGCTTCCTGCCCCTGGGGCAGCCACAGAGCATGCGCACACATAGCATCTGGTGCTGACTCAGATGGGAAACCATTGCAGTGCTCAGTGATGACTATCAAGAGGGATGGAAGCGGAGAGAACCAGGTCTAACCCAACCTGGAAAGAAGCATGAATGAAGATGCCTTCATTCAAATTTGGAGAACCCATCGTAGCGGCAAGAAGAGACATAGGTCTGAACTAGAGGCAGTGTCACAGAACAGGGAGGAGTGGTTAATTGGGAGGAGGTCCAGAAAGGACTTGGCTAAGAAGCCCCCAATTTCTGGCATTGACAGCATGGATGTACCAGTAACTGAAATAAAGTAGAAAGGAAAAGATCAAGTCTATGGACAAATGGATTCCCCCACCCAACATAATTATCTGATCATATAAATATCTGACGTAATTTTAAAAATTCCCCATAGTTTTCAGAATAATATTTGAACTCATTTTTTTTTAGAGAGATGAACAGTGAGGGAGAGAGAGAGAGAGAGAGGGAGAATTAATTTTCATTGGGTTTTTCACACAGCTTTCATTGCTCTGACACTTATTTGTGTACCTGGTGCTGGAGTTTGAACCCGTGTACTCGCACATGCTGGGCAAGCACCATAACCACCAAGCCACCATTCCAGCCCCAATATTCAAACTCTGTGGAATACATTTGATCTTTCATACTCTTTCTAGGTTTATTTCTTGCTTCTCACCCATTTGTAGCTGGATCATCCTTAAATCCAGCTATATAAAACTCCTAGTTATTCTCAGATATATTCCAAGGCTGGAGCATATGTGGGATTTTACATATGAGGTGCTGGGAGAGTTCTCTCTTTTCTCTGGGACCAAAAAACTGAGGTTATATAAGCCTGGAGCTGCTTATGGTCATGCCACTCCTGCCCCTGAAACTTGAGGGAAGCTTAACTGATTAGGAGAGATTCAGTCCAGTGCAGAGGCCGAAGCCACACAGATGAGTGGGAGGTGAGTGAGTATCAATTCCAAAAATGCCTTGCTTGGGTCTGAAGCCAACTTCACCTAGTTGTCCCAGCTGTAAGATCTCTGGTTTACATTGGTTTTCTACAACATAATTTTTTTTAAAGAGTGAATCAATTTTATTTAGTTTTTCATGTGACTTTTGTTGCTCCAACACTTCATTGTGTATTTGGTGCTGGGGTTTGAACCCGTGTCCTTGCGCATGCCAGGCAAGTGCCGTTAACTGATGAGCCCAGTTGATCCTTCCCTTCCGTTTGATGTGTTTCCTTGAGTTCCCGTAACATCTGAACATACTTCCATTCAAATCATAATTTCCTTGACCCTGATGGATGGTATTCACTTTAGAGTCCCATGCCTGGCACAGAGTAGGTATTCAAACAATTTTTCATGAATACTAAGGTCAGAAATTGCCTGTGGAATATTCGGCTGTCTAGGAGGTTTTTGGAGTCTTTGATCGCCAGGGGAGCCTCTGCTTCAGTGCAGCTGGGGGAAGAGCCAGTGGGCAGTGTGGCGAGGAAAGGGTAACTCTCTCCGTGGTTTCGCAGTGGCTTATCCAAGTAGTACAGAGATAGAGCAGGGCCTAGAGAGGAATGGGGAGATTTATTTTAAGATTCCAAAGACCTGAGCATGTTTCTACATGGACTGAATAGAGCTGGTGGAGAGAGAGGGTAAAAAGGCAGGAGAGCCAAGAGCATAGGAAAAGGCCAGGGGGTGGACCTGGAGCCCAGGTGGAAGGGAAAGAAATAAGAAGAGCCACAAAGGCTGCAGTGTAGCCATTTGCCAGGAAGAAGGTGGGGAATGGGCATCCAGGCTACGTAGACTCATTATTCTGCGTCTCCACTGGCTCATGAGAAACAGCAGGTTGGTGGGAAAACCAGGCCTCCATTGTTTTTCTAAGGTTCCCAAAGCATTTGGCTTCCTTCTTCTCAATTATCCTCTACCTCCTGGCATTTGAAAGCCATTGCCAAGCTAAAGCAGCCTTTCTGAATCCCTGGCATCCAGCTAGGTCCAGCTGTCCTGGGAAGCTGGCCAGAGTTCAGGGTAATTCTTAGTATTATACCCCTTGTTGTTGTTACCTGACCTAGGAGATTAGCTTACCAGTTACCACAGGATAATGTTCATTGACTTTGTTCAAGATCATGTGATTCTGTAAAGGGAAGAGATGGTGTAAATTATTGAGGAAATCTCAGGTTCTCAACAGTTCACCAGGGATTCTGATATGCCAAGAAACCTAAGAGGACTAAGTCCTCGGGGCGCTGTGGCTGGGGTTGAGCAGGCAATCACATCCCAGCCTGCAGGCCTCTGTGCCTGCCACCCATTGAAATCCGAAATCTGATGATGACTCACCAGAACCCCATGTGGAAAGTCCTCTGCAGCCGGTTTCCTAAAAGATCTGTAGCAAGGAGAGAATACCAACCCATAGACAGAAACCCAGCTCAGAAATCATTCATCCGGGGCCCTCAGTGTGTGAAGACAAGCAGAAAGCAATGCCTGTCTCTCATGGGAAGAGTCCAGGGGAGGCATGGTGTACCCTAAAGAGATGCTCAGCCTAATTGTGGGAGGCCTGATCCCCATTCTCAGAGAGCTCCTGGCCAGACAGAGGACACATGTGAGTGTGCATGCACACAACCCCTGTGATTACAATTAGTAGCAGCTGGAAAAAGTTCCAGGAAGGTGTAAGCACTTAGCAGGGAGCCAAAGTTAACCAGACCTCTGTGGGCTACAGCTCATAGAATGTTAGCATGGAGGTCTCCTGCTCTCCTGCGGCCCCCTCCCATCCAGTGCAGAGGTGTGCAAAGGTCTGAGCTGGCCTGATGCCTGCAGGGCATCCTCACAGGGTACTGGGGTTCTTTACTGAAGGCAAAGGCTGCAGTAATCTTGCTTGCCTATTGCCTTAAGTCCTAGACTAGTTGGAAAAGAGAAAGGGAAGGTGGAGAGATTCAGCCTCTCCAACTTTTATTTCAGTTTCCAAGTCCAAATGTTTGCTCAGGGATCTGATTGCCTGCCCTTTAACACCTGCTATCATACTCAATTGTTTTTCAAAGATTGCTGAGTGTGTGTGTGTGCGCGCGTGCTCATGTGCTCTTATCAGGTATCCCACATGCAACTCTATGTGCCCAGCTATCGGAGTGTATACTTGCAAATCTCATGTGGGTGTGTCTACCTATGATAACTCACGTGTTGGCCCAAGGCGTCCCTATACATATGAGTGTGTGTAGTTAGTTGTGTGTGCTCTGGATCCTCTTTAGCAAACACACTGATGCTTTATCCTCCAGGTTTCAAAGTTCAGCAGCATGATGACATTGATGCAGCAGGCTGGACATTGAACTGAGTCTCACCGCGTCTCAGCTTTGCCCTGAGCTGACTCATGTACCTTAATGCCCAAATCACCCTCCTTCCTGTCAGTCTATCATGAGTCCCTGAAGAACTTTTGCGTGGTATACCCAAGACTCCCCCTACAGGCCTGAGAATGCCTGTTCCTTTGGGTTTCCACTGAATCTCAGTTCGTTTTATTACTCACTCCTTGAACCATCACTGAGCTTCTGTCAGGCCAAGCCCCATGTTAAGAGCCAGAGGTGCAGAGTGAGTAAGACTTGGCTTCTGTCTTCATGAAATGAACATTGCTCAGGAAGAAAGGCCTGGTCATCACTAATCAAGTTCAAAGGCTGACTCTGATAAACTCTGGGAATACAGAGAAAGAGGGCAGCTGTGCCCTGAGCAACCTGAGAAGCCTTAATGAGGTCACATTTGGCTAGGCCGTGAAGGTTGAATAGAATTTGACAGGCAAACGGGCAGAGCCACTGCGTAGCCAGAGATCTAGAAACGAGTCCACGCAGAGTTCATTTGCAAGCCCGTCCTTGCAGCCCCAGGGCAGTGCCTGTCACATGGACATCAATGGGAAGTGAGCCCCTGAGGCTGGGCAGGCTGGGCCCCGCCCTTCATCTGTGTTCTTGTCAGCCTGTGCCCGCAGCTGCACTGGTATGTTAAACCACTTCCAAACAGGAGGAAATTAACTCAAGTGGGATTCAAAGAACATGAGGTAGGGAGAGCAGCTGAACAGGCAGTAGGAAAGGCCTTTCAAGTGCAGAGGCAGGGATTGGACTCAAAGTCATTAACATGTTAATTCTCCCCAAAGAGATTCAATACAATCTCAACAAAAACAAAAACAAAAACCAGCAGTGTCTTTTCACAAACTAATATACTGATTTTAAAATGTTATGAAAACACAAAGGACCTTGAATAGCTAAAACAGCTTTGAAAAGGAGTTAAGTTTAGCCAGGTGCTTCGTAATCCCAGTGGCTCGGGAGGCTGAGGCAGGAGGATCCTGAGTTCAAAGCCAGCCTCAGCAACTTAGTGTGGCCTTAAGCAACTTAGTGAAACCCTGTTTCAAAATAAAAAATAAAAAGGATTGGGAATGTAGTTCAATGGTTAAGTGCCCCTGGGTTTAATCCCCAGTAATGACAATAGCAAAAAAAAAAAAAAAAAAAAAAAAAAAAAAAAAAAAAAAAAAAAAAAAAAAAAAAAAAAAAAAAAAAAAGAACTAACTGGAGGACTAAAAAAAAAAGAACTAACTGGAGGACTAATACTACTGCCTGATTTCAAGACTTAACACAACACTCTAGTTGCCAACATCATGTGTGATGTTGGTAAAAATAGACCAATAGATGAGGGGACCGAAGACTGCCCAGAAACAGATCCACACTCAGATGCAGTTGTTGGGTTCACCCGAGCCGTATCCCAAAAACACTTTCACTGGGACCAATGAATGGGAGTTCTCTTGGAAAAAGGGTTTTTGCAGATGTGATTAAGTTAATATCTTCAGGGGCTGGAGCAGTGGCTCAGAGGCTATGTCACTTGCCTGGCATGTGTGAGGACATGAGTTCCAACCCCAGCACCACATACACAACGAAGTGTCAGAACAACGAAAGCCACATGAAAAACTAAATAAAATTGATTAGTTGATTCTCTCTTTCTCTCTCTCTTTAAAAAAAAAAAAAAGTTAAAATCTTCAGATGAGATTGTCCTAGATTTAGAATGGGCCTTAAATCCAATGACAGATGTCTTCATGAGAAGAGGAAATGATACCAACGGACACCTGAGGGGAGGCCTTGTAAAAGTGGAGGCAGAGATTGCAGTAATGAGCCAAGAAATGTCTGGAGCCCCCAGAAATAAGAAGAGGCAAGGAAGGATTCACCCCTGGAGCTGCTGGAGGGAGTGCAGCCCTGCCAGCATCTTGATTTCAGACTTCAGACCTCCAGACTATAAGAGAATATTTTTCTGCAGTTTCTTAGGCCACCAAGTAATTTGTTATGGCATCTCTAGGAAATGAATACAATGCATACAACTGATTTTTGACCAAGATATAAAGGCACTTCAAGGGAGGACAAAAAGTCTTTTGAATAACTGTGCTGATACATATGCAAATAGTGCATATTCATACCTCTTACCAAATAAAAGCGGATCAAAACCTAAAGGGAAAACCAAAGTTAGAGACTATCTGGAAGGATTCCTAAGAGAAAAGCCTGATGCCCATCTGCTAAGCAAAGATTGAAGCATGATTCCTACTATTAAAAATGAATTATTAGCTGGGTGTGGTGGTGCACTCCTGTGATCCTAGCAGTTCAGGAGATGGAGGCGGGAGGATAGCAAATTCAAGACCAGTCTGGACAACTAGTGAGATCCTGTCTCAAAATAAAAAATAAAAAGTGTTGGGGATATGGTTCTGTGACAGAGAACTTGCCTAGCATGTGTGAAAGCGTCAATCCCCAGTACTGCCAAAATAATAATAAATAAATAAATAATAAAAGGGCAGGGATGTAGCTCAGTGGTAGAGCACCCCTGGGTTCAATCACCATTATCAAAAAAAATGGACTTCTGAAAATAAAAATCTGCTCTTCATGAGAAACAATTAAAGGAATAAAAAAATAAATCACCGGGCTGGAGCAGTGGCTCAGCGGCTACGGTGCTTGCAGCTCTCACCTGACATGTGCATGTACGTGAGTTTAAATCCCAGCACCACGTACATGGTGAGGTCTTGGAGCAATGAAGCCATGTGAAAAGCTAAATAAAACTGATTCTCTCTCTCTCTCTCTCTCTCTCTCACTGTCCCCTCTTTCTTTATTAAAAAAAAAAGATAAATCACAGATGCAAGGTGTATATTAAAGAATCTGTATTTAGAATTTATTTTTTAAAAAATTTCAAAACTCAATTATAAACTGTTTTTAAAAAATTGACAAGTGGGAGCTGGAGCGGTGGCTCAGCGGTTTCGGCGCTTGCCTGGCAAGCACGAGGACCCGGGTTCAAACCCCAGCACCACGTACACAACTGAGTGTTGGAGCAACGAAGGCCATGTGAAAAACTCAATAAAGTTGTTCCTCTCTTTCTCTGTCTCTCTCACTGTCCCTCTCTCTTTAAAAAAAAAAAAAAAAAAAAAATTGACAAGTGATTTTAGTACACTTTTCACCAAATAAGGTAAACAGATGACAAATATCCCCACGAAAAATTGCTCAAAATCATTGGTTGATAGGGAAATGCCAATCAAAGTCACAGTAAGATATTATTATACACGATTAGAATATCTAAATTAAAGACCAGCAGTAACAAAAGCTGGCAAGCATGCAGAGAAGCTAGAAGTCTCACATAGTGCTCGTAGGGACAGCAAAATGGTACAATGACATTGGAAAGCAGTGAGTGAGTTTCTTAAACATGCATGCACCTGAAGGAGAGAAAATATCTTTTCTTTCCTCAGTCCTCGTAAGTTCTTAACTAGGACAGATTCCTGCTAGTAAAAGACAGATTAACAGGCAAAAAACAAGTCAGTTTTTAGGCCAGGCATAGGCCTACAACCCCAGACGTTCAGGATGCTGAGACAAGAGGTTTGCAAGTTCAAAGTCAACCTCAGAAACTTAGCAAGGCCGTGAGGAATTTAGCAACACCTTGTCTCAAATTAAAAAAAAAAAAAAAAAAGCCCTGGGGATGTGGCTCAGTGGTAAGTGCCTCTGGGTTCAATCCCTGGTACCAAATTAAACAAAACAAGCAACCACAAAAAAGCAAGTCAGTTTTTATATGCACAGAGCATACTGCCCATCACATAGGAGAGAAGTCAGCTCTTAAAAAAGTAATTGTCTTGCTTAAACTGTTTCCATTTTTATTGTACGTGGTTATGAGTAATTTAAATCTTGGGTTAGTGGAAGGAGCAGGGATTTTGATCTGATGGGAAGAGCCTTGGGGACGACGGACTGTCTTCTGGTATTCCTAGAAGCTCATTTGGAGGTCTCCAGCGTGGGGGAGGGTGGGATGTGTCCTACTGAAGGTTTGTTGACCAGTCGTCCAGGAGAAAACGGTTCAAATTCTGAAGTCTGTCATTTCAAGTTGTTTGAAAAATGTCCCAAGTTGGGGATTTAACTCAGTGGCAGAGCCCTTGCCCAGCATGCGTAAGGCTCTGTGTTGGATCCTCAGCCTTGGCGGGGGAAAGGAGAAAAGGAAAAAGAAAAGAAAAGTAAAATAGAAAGAAAAAATGGAAAGGCTTAAACTTTGTTGTTACAAAAAGTTTTATAAACTTTAGAGGAATGAGGAGACAAAGAGAGCCTGTCCCAGGGTTTCTAAAGGTAGGAACATGCTAATGAAGAAACTAAAGATGTTGAGATCTGCTCATAGCTTTCTTTGGTCTCTTGGGGGTCCGCTGGCGTGCACTCTGGGCTGGTATGTGCCTGTCTCCAGTAAGGGAGGGTGTATGTCCTGCCTTTAGGCAGGCATCTGAGGGCAGAAAGTACCTCTGCTTTCTAACCTTCTTTAGATAACAATCCTCCGTTAATTAGGGAGCAAAACCAACATATTTTGGTTTCCTCCACATCTATCATATGGTCCAGGTATTCCACCCTTAGGTATTTACCCAAGAGAAATGAAGCATATGTCCATGCAAAAACTCCAACACGGATGTTCATGGCACCTTTATCTGTAATGGCTCCAGAGTGGATGAAACAGTGATCTACTTTAAGCCTTGTGGTTTCTTTTTTTAAAAGGACAAGTTTCTTTCTCTTCCTCTCCTTCCTCCTTTCTAATTTCTCTCCCTCCCTAAACTGGGGTGGGGGGAGGTGGGATCACCTTTCTTCCCCATCCTCGTCAGACTTATCTGTCCTTGAGCACATACCCACCACGGGGACCCAGTAATTCAGACTTTGGGAAGGGTACCGTGAAAGACTATCTACAAAATTTACAAGTGAATTGCAACTCTGGACAGAGAGCATGTGGAATGTGGCCTTTGAATCACCTCTTTAAAAACCCCTTGTTCTCTCTGATGAGGAGAATCACAGCCTCTGGGACAAGAGTCCCTGTGTTTCTCCTTTGCTAGCAAAGCAATAAATTTTCTTTTTCCTTTTTCTCAAAATCATGTCCTCATTATTGGATTGGTGTTGGGGACAAGGACTGAACTTTTGGTGACAAATTTGGTACCCCAGGGGGGTGTGAGGGCAGCCCCTGCAAAAGCTTTCTTGAGCATGCCTGGCTCTCCGAGCAACCCCACCTCCATGTTGAGGATGGAAGGTGGACTTGTTGAGACCCAACTGCAGGAGAGTTTGGAGAGTTAAGAGACTGTGAATTTGCCTAGGGTCAAAGGAGCTATTACTCTGAGTAAACAGAGGGAAGAAGGGACTGTCCCAGCAGCTGCAGAAGCCTCTTTTGCTTTGGGGAACTCCCTGCTACTTTCCCTGAACTGTATGGGTGGCACCATCTTGGTCTACTTTGAGAAAAAGGAAACTGAGCACAGTTGCAATACCCTTGGCCATCCGGTAAGTCTGCGGAGACCCTTGGCTCCACACATCTGGTTCCTTTTGGTGGGAACAGCTGATCTCCCTTTGTGGGGTCATCTGTGGTGCTACTGGTATAGGAGTCTTGGTCACTTGGGACTCGAGTATCCTTCTGGTGTATTCTTAGTTCTCATCTGTTTGTTGGCCTTGGATCCAGGAATGTCCTTTGATTGTCCGAGTTTTTGTTTGTCTCTGTTACTGCCCCTTTAGGACATGGACAATACTGTGTTGATCCTATAGGGAGTTTCTTGGAAAAGATTCTTAGCTGGTCTGTTTTAAAGGTTCCCATCTGTCAGCCATGGTTTTGGGGATCCTTTCTGGTTATCTATCTCTGTGTTTTGTTTTGTACAATCTTGCAGTTGGAACTGGTCTGTCAGAGGTACAGTAAGTGGAAGAAAGGGCCATCTATAGGTATAGGCCTAAGAAAAAGATGACATTTTACTGTAACAAGCCCTTTGAATGGGTTTCTAAATTTTTATATGACTTCTTGCAGTTAGAGTTGGTCAGTTGGAGGTAAAGAAAGTGGAAGAAATTCTGTATGTATAGGTCTGTCTGTTTAAAAATTCAGCCATGGTTTTGGAGACACTCTCTGATTGTCTGTGATTTTTTTTTTAATCTGTTACTGGTCCTTTAAGACACAGGCCATGCTATGTTGCTCTTTCTGGTAAATTGGGAAGAAGGCTCTTGGCTGAATGGGCCTACGATAGGCATAAGCCTAAGAGGAAAATGTTTTAGTGTAACACAATCTGGGCTTTGAATGGTTTTTCTGGATGATTGTACAATCTTGCAGTTGGAGTTGGTCTGTCAGAGTTTAAGTATGTGGAAGAGATTCTATAGGACAGGTATTTAGGCAGGTGCATGATAAGGAGTCTGAACAGTCAGAAACTAAGTTGAGGATGCAAAAAGTCACTTCCTCTGGCGTGCGAGGATAGTAGGGAGCCAGAAGAAAGGGTTACAAAAAGATTTAAATCCTCTCAACCCAGTGCTGGCTGCACTGCTTCTCAGGCTGGCCCCAGGCAGCTCAAGTCATCTGACTGTGGGTCAGGGACACCAGACCTGGGCTGGGGGAAAAAAAAAATCCCAGGTAAGCTACCTGGGCTGTAGAAAAATGGGCAAAGAGAACCTGGCCTCTGACCTGTCTTCCAACCCCTTTTGCCCATAACGGGTGGAGGCTGCTGGCCAGAAAGGATGCGGCAGTAGGTTCCAGCACCATTGGTTTATTTTGAGGACAGGAATGGTCTCCAATTTTTAAGATCTGATAGGACACCCCATTTGGCTAGGGGATATCTGTCACTGGGGCAGAGCAATTCTTGTTGTGACAGTATTCCATCAAGTAAATGGATGGGGAGATTAGCAGGATAAAAAACTGCACCCAGGGGGGGAAAACAAACCCAGAAACTAAACCCAACTGTGTTTTGTTGGCAGCCTCTGTAAAGGGAGCCTCAAGAAAACCTTAAAAAAAAAAAAACAGGAAAGGGCCTCCTCCACTGAATATCAATATGCCTAGAATAACGAAAAGGCCCAACTGACAGTGGGAACTCACATCTCACTTAAAGTTGATGGCCGCTGTAATAATAATAAGGGAGACAGATCAGGCTCAAAAGTATCCTGTGCTCCAACCCCTTGAATGCCACCTGGGAGGAAAAAAGATTAAGACACTTTTTTTTAAACACCAGATGTTCAACCCTCTCCTGGGAGAAAATTTGTTGTGTAATTCATAAGGATTGTTTCAGAATATGAATTTAAGAAAGGGTCTAGAGAGTAGAAAAGAGATATAAGAAATTTATAGGTATGCAAATATATTTTAGTACGGAAAATTAGAAGGTAAAAGAAATGTGTCTAGATGAGAAAGCATTTTGTGATATTTTTGTGCTAAAGTCCAGGATGAAAGAGAGAGGACAAAACTAAGGACGTAAGTGAGTTTTAGAATGTCCAAGTAAGTTGCAAAAGTTTGTTTATGGAAGGCTGGAGCAGTGGCTCAGTGGTTATGGTGCTTGCCTCGCATGCATGAGGATGCAGGTTTGAACCCCAGCACCTTGTACACAACGAAGTGTCAGAGCAATGAAAGGCACATGGAAAACGAAATAAAATTGATTCTCTCTTTCTCTCTGTCCCTGTCCCTTTCTCTCTAAGGAAAAAAAAAAAAAGTTTGTGTATGTTTAAGTTGGCAATAATCAGCACAGTCAGTAAAAGTTATTCAAGGAGGCTGGAACGGTGGCTCAGGGGTTATGGCGCTTGCCCAGCATGCACAAGTACACGGGTTCAAACCCCAGCACCCACGCATACAACTAAGTGTCAGAGCAATGAAAACCATGTGAAAAACTCAATAAAAATTGATTCTCTCTGTCTTTCTCTCTCTTTCACTGTCCTTCTCTCTTTAAAAAAAAAAGTTATTCAAGGATTTTTCCCCCTGAAGTTAACTTGTAATATGCTAATTCCCTTTGTTTAGAAACAACAAGGGATCCTCAAAACATGGGTCTACTCTTATTTATCAAGATAATTTTTTGTGTGTCTATTAGGGTTTATTATTTAGGGAAACTAAGTCTTAAAGGGTTTAGGGTTTGTACATATTTTAAAAGTGTTTTAAATGATTATCTTGTAACTGGTTAAATTAAGAGTACTTATTTTAGGCTATAGCAATATAGTTGAGGCTCTAAATATATGTGACAAGGTGTATGTATACATTGAGAACTATGTTTGTGTGAGCCTTGTCAGTGTTATGTGTAAGTTTGTAAAATGAGGTTTGTGCAGGTTTACCAGCAAGATAGTCAATAAGTGCTCT
>PVKS010007252.1:0-30507 GCA_004027875.1 Aplodontia rufa | reverse complement strand
TTAATGATCAGTAACTAGACAAAGGTAACTGGTTATAAGTTATATAGAATGTTGTGTTACTTTTTACACTGGGATGGGAATTTAATTAATTAATTAATTTTGGTACTGGGGATTAAACCCAGAGGAGGTTAAACACTGAGCCACATCCTCAGTCCTTTTGACTTTTTGTTTGGGGACAGGGTTTTGCTAAGTTGCATAGGGCCTAAGTTGCTGAGGGTGATCTTCAACTTGCAATCCTCCTGTCTGAGCCTCCCGAGCTGATGTGATTACAGGTGCGCACCACTATGTCCTGCTAAACGTATTTTTGAAAGATAATAAATAAGAGATCATCATCTATGTGTTCTAGTATATCATACATGTAAAATTCATCTTTAACACATGAAAGGAAGCTTTGGTTCTATGAAATATGGGGAACACTATATTTTTATCTATAGTCAAATATAATTTTATATGTGGCTTCTTAATAAAATTTTAAATTATTATTTAAAAAAAAGATTGGGCTGGAGTGGTGGCTCAGCAGTTATGGCGCTTGCCTGGCATGCATGAGTATGGGAGTTTAAACCCTAGCACCACGTATACAACGAAATCTTGGAGAAATGAAAACTATATTGAAAACTGAATAAAACTAATTCTCTCTCTCTCTCTCTCTCTTACTGTCCCTCTCTCTTAAAAACAAATAAATAGGGCTGGAGCGGTGGCTCAGCGGTTTTGGCGCTTGCCTGGCAAGCACAAGGACCCGAGTTTAAACCCCAGCACCACGTACACAACTAAGTGTTGGAGCAACAACAAAGGCCATGTGAAAAACTAAATAAAGTTGGTTCTCTCTTTCTCTGTCTCTCTCACTGTCCCTCTCTCTTTAAAATAAATAAATAAATAAATAAACAAATATAATAAGAGAGCCTGATCTATTGTGAAACATGGAAGCATTTTGCCACTTTGTCCTCAAAAAGAAAACTTAACGCTCTCTTTCTTACCTTTTATTTAATTCATGTTTCAGAAGAAATGTTATGTTGTTTTAGATGTAATGTTGTATTTTAATTGTCAAGAGCCCCACCTTAGATGAGAAGGCTTTGCCTCTCACCTCTCTTCATTTTAGACTGGCTCCAAAATAGGCCAGACTCAAGCTCATTGAAAATTACTTTCAAAGGACAGGTTTTTTTTTTTACTGTAAAAATTACTGTGATCTCAAAATAGGTCATATAATACATAACTAAGTAAAGGTTTGAGATCATACAAGTCATACTTCTTGTCTCAGAGCTATTGTACAAACTGGAGAGAGGAAACACAACTGGAGACCAGTGGGGTCCTTGGCATATGTGACGAAAAGAATTTCAGTACGAACCAGACAGAGGCAAAGACAAAGGGTATTTTTTTGTTTGTTTTGTTTTGTTTTAAAGAGACAAGGACAGTAAGAGAAAAAGAGTCTATTTTATTTCGTTTTTCATGGGCTTTCATTGCTCTGACACTTCATTGTGTACGTGGTGCTGGGTTCAAACCCACATCCCCACACATGAATGGCTGAGCCATTGCTCTAGCCCAAAGACAAAGGCTTATTTTGAAAGGTAGATACACATTCAAGGGAGAAATGTGGGCTGTCTCAAGAGTGAGATGCAGCCCTGTCTAGGGCTAGGGGTCCAATATTTATAGAAAGGCTGTATCAGGGTGGAGGTGGATCCAGGGTGGAGTTGCACAATTTTATGTCTGTTTTCCTCATTTTACAAAGGTGAAGGCCAAGGGCACGTTGCTCAAGATTTACAACTGCTTTTTGCTTCTCAATGGCTTGTGGGTGTTTCCTTTAAAATTCAATATTTCTCTGTCTTTATCCTAAATCCCTATCTCAGAACAACTTGAGATGATTTGAGATAATCAGTCATCACCTACAGGACAGATAGTGCATAATGCTGACTTCCAGTACTAATGCTGATCCCAATTAAATGAAAGGTTTTACTATGAAAGTAAGTAACCCATTACTCCCACTTTAAGACTGGTGAAACTGGCCTGCTGGATATTTAAAACCAAAACTTGGAGACCAAAGTTGAGGAAGTAAAAGGGCCAATATTTTGGTTCTGAACTTTAGGGTCAGCCAGGACCCAGAAAATGATGGAACCCCTCTGCCTTGCCCCTGAATCATGTGACCTTCCAATCAGGAGGATCATGAGGACCCTAGAGAACAGGAAGCCAACCAGTGCACATTCTGCAAAGCGGAAGATCATTGGAAAGGGAAATGGCCCTGATGCTTCCAAGGGAAGACACATGTGGCAGCAAGACCCTGCTCTATCTTAGTAGATGGGATGTCTAGAAGGCTAAAGGAGCCAAGAGGCTTCTCACATTTTCCTAAAAGTGATCTCTAAGAAATCTCAGCTGGCAGGATAGTGTTACTAAAACACAGTCGTACATGGACATTAAGAAAAAGCAATAATAATTATTTTAATGTAACTCAAAATGTATGCTTGTGTCAGTTCTCCCACAAGTAAATAAAACTGGGAGACTATAAATGGTTACACAAGACACTACCAGAGTTATGAGTTTGTCTGATTCAATTTGAGCCTGATATCATAGACCTATAAATCTTCCTAAACTCTTACCTAGATAAACTTGATATGTTTTTCACTGATGTGATTTAGTTATTCTCTTCTTGTTTTTCAGAGACTGCCTGAAATACTAATTGTTTTTGTGCTATTGTTTACAAAAAAGTAATGCTTTGCTGTCTTGTCTATTGTCATCTTAGCATAGTACCTGCCCTATGTATGCCTTGTCCAGTCAGCCACTAAATGCCACCATGGACCTGTGGATTGCCCTGATACTGAATACCCTTAACTGTCCATGCCCCTCCTGACAGAGAACAAGGACTTGGGGTCACTATCACTCTCTCAGTAGGAAGCAGCTTGGAGATGTCATTGCCCCTTTTCCCATAGAAATGGAATATAGAAATTGACAGTGGGGAAATGAACAGTGGTCCATTTATGCTTTGAATATGGCCCTTGCTGCTCTGCCACTGAGACTCAATTTTGAAACATTTCTTTTCCTCTCTCCTCCTCACTAATCTCTCCCTCTCTGTCTAATCTCAGGGAAATAGGATTACTCTTCTTCCCCTCCTAGGCAGAATTTTCTGTCCTTGAGCACACACCTACCTCAGGAACCAAAAATTGGGGAAGGTTCTAGCAGATCTCAGAAGTAACTATGGAAAAATTAATAAGTGAATTGCAACTCTGCACTAAGAGCATGTGGAATGCAGCCTTTGAATCGCCTCTTTAAAAACCCCCTGCTCTCCCTGATGGGGAGAATCACATGCTCTGGGACAGGAGTCCCCTGTGTTTCTCCTTTGCTGTCAAAGCTACAAACCTTTTTCCTTTTTCTAAAAACCATGTCCTCGTTATTGGATTGGCACTGGGACAAGGACCAAGCTTTTGGTAAAATGGAGACAACTCAAATGTTCATCAGTAGCTGTGTGGACAAGCAAATTATGGTATATTAATACAACAGAATACTAGTTATAAATGGAATGATCCATTGATGCAAGCGATAATGGATGAAGCTCAATAATCAAGCTGCATGAAAAAATACAATCCAGAAAGTATAGATTGTATCATTTTGTACATAAAACAATTGTATAAAGTGAAATTAATCCATAGTGACAAAAAAAGCAGATCAAGGGTTGCCTGAGAGTAGGAGGTGGGAGTACGGGATTGACGACAGGCCTAGAGGAGGAAAAAACTACAAAGAGGCCTGATGCGACTTTTGGGAACAATGTATACACACACAGCTTTGCAGGGATGGTTTCTCTAGTATATACAGACACGAGAACACATCTAAATATTTGCTTTAAATGCAGTTTATTGTATGTCGGTTATGCTTCAGTAATGGTATAAAACAGAAAAAGATAAAAGAAAAGTCAGCATTGGTGCTGCACACTGATGAGGCAGGAGGGAGAGGCAAGGCACCTCGGTGCCTGAGTCCCCTCTCTCAGGTGCGCACTCTGAGACCTGGGCCAACAGCAGACAGCCCCTCCCTGTCCTCACCCTCTGGGTGCCCTCTGGCTTTGCCAGGCCTTCACCTGCAGTGCAGTGCCCTGTGCGTGCTGAGGGTTGGCTGCTGGGAAATGAGGCTGTTGGATGTCTCAGAGCAAGGTCCCAGGAGAGAGTGCAAATGTCAGAAACCATTTGGTCCAACAGATGTTGTAAAACCCCTTGGAGGAATCTCCTTTCTTTGCTTCACTTATTTTTGCTGCCCATCAACAGCTAGATCTTTCCTTAGAACTGGGGGAGTCAGCTTAGCGGCTGTTCCTCCCCGTCGTCGTGGAGCTATTGGGAAGAGGAGGGAGCTCCGACCCAGGCCCCGGGCTTCCTGAGAGTTGGACCCTAACAGGGGTCTATACTTCCCAGAACTTCAAGAGTGGGATTATTTTCTTTCAGTGCATTTTTTATTAAATGTGATTTTATGTTTCATCAAACATTTTTATAAGCACATTTAAAAAAATCACACCTGAATATACTTAACATGACTGAACTGTACATTAAAATAGTTAAGATGGTAGATTTTATGTTATATTTATTTTACCAAAATTAAAAATGCAAAAAAATTGAGGAATTAATTAACTAAAAAAATTGCTATGAGGGTCTTCTGCTATGACCAGAAGATGAGATGATTTCCAATGACATTCCTGGAAGCCCTTGCTAAAGGCATTAGAGACAGATTATTCTATTTTATGAAATTTAGAAACCTCTCCTGCATTCAACCTACACTGTTTGTGTCAAAAGGTGAGTTCAGTTTACCCCTTTACTTAGTCAAAGACTCAGAAACTCCAGTCTGCTGTGTACAAATGGTCACAAATTCAAAATCATTAGTTTAAGTAATTGGAGGGCCTGGGCAGTTCTCCTGGGCCCCAGATGTTCAAACAAGTAGGTCATGGAGTAGACTGAATTTCAAATGCTACACCCCTCCAAATGGTGGTCCCCTCCTCACTAATACTTCCCCTTCTTGTCCGATTGACCTGAAACAGTCATGATAATAGTGTGACAGTGGTACTCTGTATGCTTCCATGGCCCTTGCTTCTCTGCCACTACAGCTTAATTTTAAAATGACATGTTTCTTTTTCTTCCTCTCCCTTTCTTCCTAACTAATTTCTCCCCCTCCCTAATCTCAGAGAAACAGGATTACCTTTCTTCCACATCCTAGGCAGAGTTATCTGCCTTCCCACCACAGGAAGGAGGTAATTCAGACTCTGGGGAGGGCATCAGAAGATCTCAGAAATGACTATCTACCAAATTAATATGTGAATTTCAACTCTAACAGAGAACACATGGAATGTAGACTTTAAATCATCTCTTTAAAAACCACTATTCCCCCTAGTAGGAGAATCACAGCCTCCGGGGCAGGAGATCCCTGTGTTTCTTCTTAGCAAAGCAATAGATCTTCTTTTTCCTTTTCCTCGAAATCTTTGTTGGATTGACATTGGGGACAAGGACTGGGTTTTCAGTAACAGAAGTGATCAGAGGGCACTTGGATGGCTGGGCACCAGTGTGAATTATTATCCAGTGACTCCTCCTATTTTACAAGTAAGGAAATTAAGGCAGAGTATCAGGAATTTTTATTTTATTTAATTTACTTATGCTAAGGGTTGAACCCAGGGCCTTGCACATACTAAGCAAGAATTCTGCAATTGAGCCACATCACCAGTCTTACAATTTTTTTTTAAGAGAGAGGGAGAGAGAAAGAAAGAGAATCAATTTTATTTATTTTTTTCATCTTACTTTTGTTTCTCTGACACTTAGTTGTGTACATGGTGCTGGGGTTTGAACCTGTGTCCTTGCACATGCCAAGCAAGTGCTCTAACTGCTGAACCACTGCTCCAGCCCCCTTACAATTTTTTAGTTGTGGAAAAATACAAATAACATGATATTTACTATCTTAACAATTTGTAGTGGCAAGTACATTTGTATAGCTGTCTATCCAATCATCTCCTATTTTCAACTTCTCAAACAGAAATTCTATACCCATTAAACACAACTCTCCATTCCCCCTTCTGTCTAGTCTCTGGTGTTCGAAATGAAATAGTTAGAAATATCGAGGTGCTGTAAGAAAATCAAACATGTGCCCAGAAGTGGGAGAACGAAGCAAACTTTATTCTGCAGAAGGGTGTGCTCCCAAGAGGATCCAAGGAGCACGGACTCCTTGGCAGGCAGCCCACCTGCTTATATCTCTAACCTGATGCGATCCTGCCCTTCTTGTTGAGTGGAGGAGCTTGGGGTGCTATCTGCGCAATTGGCTAATAATATAAAATTGGGGTGGGCACAGAAAAGAATTACCAGTGTAATGGGTATCTGTTAGGGAGTTTAAAAAGCAGCTTATTTCTGACCACGTGGTTTCCTGACCTAAGGTGGCTTCCTTTTCCACACAACTAAAGAGTGAATATTACATTCCAAAAAGGGAACATCAGACTTCCCATTTCTCACACCAGCAACCACCACTTTACTCTTTTCTTTGAATTTGATGACACTAGGTACTTCATACAAGTGGAATCATAAATAAGTTGTCTTTCTCGACTGGGTTCAGTTCACATAATTCACCAAGGTTCATCCACGTGGGCCTATGTGTCCCCTAGAACTTCAGTTTTGCAAGAGGACAAGTTCTGCAGATGGATAGTGGTGATTTGCACCCCATTATGAATGTCCTTAATGTCTCTAACTGTGCACTTTACAGTAATCAAGCTAGTTGTGGTGGCACACGCCTGGAATCCCTGCAACTGAGGTAGGAGGACTGCAAATTCAAGATTAACCTCAGAAACTCAGCAAGGCCCTAAGGACCTAGACCCTGTCTGGAAAAAAAAAAGGTGGGGGGGGATGTGTCTTAGTGGTTAAGCAACCCTGAGTTTGATCCTTGGTGCCAAAAAAATAAAAATAAATTAAATAAATAAATAAAAGTATTTAAAATGATAAATTTTGTGTATTTTACCATGATTTTAAAGCAATAACAATAATAAATAAGGTGATTTGTCCAAACACATATAAAAAACGATGGGTGATTCAAGCCCAAAGAGCGGGCCCCTGGGTCAATTGTCCTTAGCACCGTGCTTTATGTGGTAGAATTTCCAACCTGTAGGTTCAGCATCCACCAATTCAACAACAGTGGATAGAAATAATCTTTTTTTTTATGTTGTTGTTGTTTTTTAAAGAGAGATACAATGTTTACTTTTTTTTCCATCTGGTTTTTGTTTCTCCAACACTCAGTTGTGTATGTGGTGCTGTGGTTCAAACCCAGATACTCACGCATGCCAGGCAAGTGCTCTATTCCTGAGCCACTGCTCTAGCCCTAGAAATATTTTTTGAATGTTGCATTGTTGCTGACATGTAGCTAGGTCCTAGATGGTTGGGGCTCTATTGAACATGTATAGAATTGTTTTCTTGTCATTATTCCTTAACAATACAGTAAACTATTTACAAAGCATTTATGCTGTTGTTAGGTATTGCGAGTAATCTAGAGGTGACTTAAGATATAAACAAGGATAGGTTACCTAACGACTTTACCATCCTCAGATATTCATGTGGCTGAAGTCCTGGAGCGGATCCCCGAGGACAATGAAGGACAACTGCATAGCCTCACCAAACAGAAGTCACACAGATATAGAACCTGAAGCCCTAAGTCTGACCTTGACCTGCCACAGGTCTCTGCTTGACTGCAGATTCGGGATTAGGGGTTTATCACCAACAGGACTTGGCAGCCAATGACAGGCTTTTGGCAGGAGAGAGCATCAGATCCAACAGGGTGCTGCAGCACTTGAGTCAGAAGGAAGAGGAAAGAGGGGAGAGCATGTGTGGAGGGTCAAGAGTCTGGAGGCCTAGGGGCGGCTAGTGGCCTGAGACTGGGCCGTGCTGGGGAGAGGAGGGTTTCAGTAGCTGTGTGAGGGTGGGGTGCCAAGAGCCTTGTGGAAGGAATCCTAAGTCTAGAGCAGACCAGGCAGATGCCACCTGCACACACATGCCCAGGGACCAGTTGAGTCCATCACATCACAACCTGCCCAGGGCCTCATCCCAGCGGGCAGAGACCCCAAACTGGCCTGTTTCTCTTTCTTTGAGAAAGAACGTCTCTGAGGTTCACCCAGTGACTCAACTAGTCCCCTAGGGAATTCCTGGAAGGAGTGAGGGAAAACCTGCTCAGGCCTCCCCTGACAAGGCTGTGCCTTACCCCCGTGGGAGGAGGCAGCATGTCTCTGGCCCATTGCCCATGCAGCCAGCCCTGGGAATCTTAGTGACATGGGAGGCCCTGCAGCAGCATCAAGTAGCAGAGGATTGGGGCAGGATATGCGAGTTCTAAAAATCAGTCCAGTGTGTTTGCAAATCTTCTCTGGCCTTTCTCACCTGAGTGGGGTGGCTGTCCCCAGCAATGACAGAGCTCAAACCTTAATTACAATTTAGAACAACCTCCTATTTGCGATGCCCCTTTGCTACACACCAATGCCCTTCCTTGTTTAGAACTTGCATGAGGCACTGATGTTGCACTGTCTAGCGTCATGATGACAATTTGCCTGACCTGTAGGTTGCGCTTCCTGAGGCAAGTTGAGGTCCAGATTTCTGACAACCTTTGTCCCACAAGCCCTCGGGGCCAGGAGGCATGGAGCCAGGCAGTTTCGTTGGCCTCACAAGTTCTGCCCAGTGGACAGAGTGCAGAGCCAGCCAGCCAGTTGCAGAGAGGGCTCTGGTTACACTGAGGGTTTTCTGACAACCTCCTAACTAATACTCTGACACTTTGGATAGGTAGGCCTGCTCTTCACAAGCACGTGGGAGAGTACTCATTCTAATAAAATAATAACTAGCTAATGTTTATGGTACTTGCACCAGGGCCCTAGCACTTGACCTGCATTACCTAATGTACTCTTCACAACTTTAGAAATCGGTACTAGGAATTAGGTGCTATTTTTACCCCCTTAATAAAGATCAGAGAATGAAGCCTCAGTAAGCCAGGAGGTCAGCTGTCAAACCAGAGTCTGTCTATCCCCAGAACCATGCCTGTATCCTTTTCCAGTGTTTTCAGCTTCTAGAGCATCACATCAGAATCCCCTGGAGGGGGGCTGGAGTGGTGGCTCAGCAGTTATGGCTCTTGCCTGGCATGCACAAGGATGCAGGCTCGAACCCCAGCACTACACATACAATGAAGTGTCAGAGCATCGAGAGTCACATGAAAAATTGAATAAAATTGATTCTCTCTTTCTCTCTCTCATTGTCCCTCTCTCTCTTAGAAAAAAAAAAATCCCCTGGAGGGCATGTTGCAGCTGAGTGAGGGTTGGTCCCCCTCGAGTCCCCCAGTTTTGGATAGGGCCTGCATCTGCATTTCTCATAAACTTACCTGAAGGGTTGCTGGCCAGGCTCCACCCTTGAGCAGCACTGCCCCCTACTATCCTCAGTCCCCAATCCTTCTGAGGACATCTTGGTCGCTCACACCCTGCTGGTGTGATTATCTCTTGGTCTTTATCCAAGAAATTCAGCCATTAAGGGGTGTCATGCATCCCGCCACCTTGGCAGAGAGCCCTTAGACCCCCTGCCAAAAGCAGGGCCGCAGAGGAGGCAGACACTGACACGCGCAGCTGGGCTCAAGATGCACACCTTCCACAGGACAAAGCACTCAGCACTCTATACATTACTTGACTGTCCTTGTCCTCATGGGAAAGCACAGACTGCACAAACAGGCTGGGGTTGGTGTCGGGTCAATTGGGAGATAGCGTCCCCACTTAATGTCTTTCAGTGTCCTGTTTCTATCACGACAGCACTGACCACCATCATGGTTTGGCCAAAAAACCAAATAGGTAGGCTGGAGCGGTGGCTCAGCCGTTACAGTGCTTGCCTAGCAAGCACAAGGATGTGGGTTTGAACCCCAGCTCCACGTACACAATGAAGTGATAGAGCAACGAAGGCCACATGAAAAACTAGATAAAATTGACTCTCTTTCTCTCTCTCTTTCTCTCTCACTGTCCCTCTCTTTAAAACAAAAACAAAAACAAAAACAAAACAAAAACCAAGTGGGCAGATGGACAAGTGGACAAATGAGAGAATGAACGAATGCCAAGAGAGTCAGGCCGAGGAATAGGACAAAAGTGTCTTGTTGAAAGGAGCTGGAATAATTTGGCTGGTTAGAGACCAGGAGAAAGATGGCCATTGGGAAACTCACTGCCCTTCTTCCTTTCTGAAAGAGATGTCCTTTACAGGAGTGCAAGATGTGGCCTTGTATAGCCCTCCCTCACAGGAATCTGGGCAGAGCTGTATCATTGCTGGGACTGTTCTAACGAAATACCACAAACAGTGAATTACACAACAGAATTCACTGCCTTGCGGTTGTGCAGGCTCGAAGTCTGAGATTAAGGTGTCAGCAAGATTGGTTTCTTCTGAAAACTATGGCAGAGAATCTGTCGCAGGCCTCTCCTTGGCGTTGAGTGACTTGCTGGTGATCTTTGTTCTTCCTTGACTTGTAGACACAGCATGTCAATCCTGCCTCCATTGTCACATGGCCTTCTCCCTGTGCAGTGTGTGTGACTGTCTCCAAACCCCACCTTTTCAAAAAAACACTAGTCCTATTGGATTAAGGCCATTCAAATGACCCTCTCTTAACTAAAAACAGCTGCAATGACCCTGTTTCCAAATACACTCACATTCTGAGGTACTGGAGTTAGGACTCCATATATGTCTTTTTGGGGAGGGGTGGTAAGCAGTAATGCTCAATTTGTAGCAAAGAATTTCCTCATTCATCCTCAGAGGTCACCTGGTGACAGGGCTGTTAGGTCGATGAGGAGAATGTGCTAGAAGGGAAGCTGGTGAGAAGGTGAGATGGTCAAAGGCCCCCCTGGGGCTGGGAGAGAAGAGCTGAGGGTCTGTGGTGTTGGGATGAAGCCACGCAGCCAGAGCAGCAGGCCCTGAGCACAGCTCTCCTCTCAGGGGTCCACCTTAATTAGCTTGCTGGCTGCATCCCCGGTACCCACTAAAGTCACCAGAGGACCAGTTGGGCTTGACTTTCAGACTTCCCTTTCTGGAGCTTTCCACTGTGGGTGCAAATTACAACACTCACTGCCTCCTCCCTGCCACTTCTTTCCTGTGGCACAGGAAGGAAGGTCATTTGGGGGGCACAGTATGAGCAGGCAGTGTTGTGCAGCTTCTATTTTCCGGTGTGCCTCAGCTGTGATCCAATCGCCCCCTTCCTCACCCCATCTTTCTCTTCAGGGCCCATCACCACCCGAGTGTTTACGCCAGCACATACGGGATGGGGAAGGGCAGGGAGATACCTCTGACTCGAATCTATAATCTAATTTCCTTATTCAATCACACTCCAAATGAAAGGAGCCGCCAATGATTGCATAGATCACATACTGGAGATCAACTTTAGATCCCAGGTACTCTTCCTCCTGTACTGACCATGGAGATTGAGCTGGATTGGAGTTCATCAGAACAGGGGCTTGGCAAAGTCAGGAAGACAGAGACCTGTCTCCCCATGCAGCAGCTTGGCTGATCTGACTGCCCCTGACTCTGCTCACCTCACTGCCCCCCCCACCTCTCCAGCAGCCTCATCCACGCCCACCTCTGTGACTTCCACCGTCATTTACCCTCTGATGACCCAGGTGTCTGTCTCTCCTTGGATCACCTATCCACTGCTGCAGGATTCTCTAGAGGAGGACTGCAGAACTCACCCCTCCCAGACCTGCTCCTGGCCTCCTCATATCAGGTGCCACCATTCCAGGAGCCTGGGCATTGGCCATAGTGCTTCCCTCATTAGTGCCACCAAATCCTAGTCGTCCTACTTTCTAACAGTGCCTTGATGGCAGCTTCACCTCTCTCAGCCGATTCCATAGCCTTGGTGTAGGGGCACTCCTAGCCCTAGTGGTGGCTATCTTTCATCCCGATGCCCTGCTTCCAGCGATGCGATCTCTTTTTGATCGTTGCGTACTGTACAAGCGGCTGTGCCCACTTCCTTGCTGAGAACCCTTCATGGCCTCCCTATCGCCCTCCACATGAAGCCTGGGTCAGCTTTGCGGGCACCCGAGGCTCCCCCTTCCCTCTGCTCTAACATTGTCCCTGAGCGAAGAATTTGGGGACACAGAGAGAGCACTGAGTCTCAAAAGAGAATTACCCAGAAACTGTTGGAATGCAGAATAACTCATGAACAACCCAGGCGGAGTCTGTGCTCACTGTGCCCGCTGCTCGCCACTGGCTAATGGAAAAGCGACAAAACCTCTAAAATAACCACGAGGCAACAGGAGGAACCAGACCTCTAAGGAGCATGCACATTGCAAACTCTGTGACCGAGAAATGACCCTAACTCCATTGCAACCGTGAGATGGACACCCCCAGGTGGAGACTTGAGATAGGTGACGCCTGGAGCCTGCGAGGGCGCTGCGCAATCCCCGGGGAAACGAGGGGGGGGGGGAGATTGCGTAACCGCGTCCGGACTCCGCCGCTAGCCCCGCCCCCAGCTACTGTCCCTCCACAAGCGCGAAAATAACGGAGCGAGAGGAGGCCGCCCTCCCATTCCCCAGTGCGTACTTTCGCTCTATAATCTCTTGCTCTGTTACTCAAAAGCCTGCAAGTTCGTTTCTTCAGCTCCTGGAGAGCTCCTCGGACCCCTGCATGATGACATCCCCATTGTCTTATAAGCGTGCTTGGTCTTTGACCCATTCTTGCACAAGGCTCCCAAAGCCCTTGGAGTTTCCTGAGAGCAGGAATGTCTTGTTATTCATTTAAAAAAAGGGCTAGGGCCTTCCGGGAAACTGAGGCAGCATGAGATTACCCCCCCATCCCCATTCTTGCCATCAAGTCAAAAAGAGTTCAGACGTGTTCATAGTAACAGGCATGAGTTTACTGAAGGAGTATGGAAAGGGAAGGGGGACACTCTCGATGGGAAGAGTGGTTCCTCTCAGAAAGGAAAAGGGGCAGTGTGCCTCTCCTGCACTCCAGTTTTATTGGGGATCCCTGAGAAGTTTCCAGAGATTCCTACCCAAGTCCATCTCTTGATTTTGGCTGACAGCAGGATGACATTAAACTTTTAAGTCCCCATTGCCATGACAACTCTAGGTCATTTTGGTCCATGCTGACTGGTTCTAATTGGATGTTTTGTTTTGTTTTAGAGAGTGGGCGTGTTCACTTTATTTTTTCATCTTGTTTTTGCTTAGCATCCACTTAATTAATGTATGTGGTTCCATCGAATCCAAGTCCCCGTGCATGTCAGGCAAGCACCCTACCTGTCACTACCTCTCCAGCCCCCTCTAATTGGATTCTTAACCATAAATTCTGATAGATCTTAAGGTTAAGAGGAATTATCCTTATCTCCCTGAGTTTTAGGATCTGGTCTGTGCAAAGGGTCACAAAAGTCCCCCCCTCCCCCATCTGGATAACTTGGGTTCCTCTTGCAGACATTATCTCAAGCTCGCACTTTTCCTGCAACAACAGGTAGTTTGCTGGGGGATGTGCCGTAGCCTGTCCACTTCAGCAGGTCTGCAGGTAAATTACTTCTTGGAAAAAAAGGCATGTGGGAATCAGCACAGTAGATTTATTTTAGAGAATTATTCTTTTCACCTCGTGTTCCTACCGTTCATCCATCTGTCCCTGTTCAGCCTCAGGCCAGGACTAGTCACCGAAAGACTAGCGGTTACAGGGTCTGAACTCCCAACCCCACTAGCGGACCTCTGGGAAGGGAAGATTAAGGTCTATAAAATGAGATTGAGCATGAGATTTGACGAGCATCTAGCTGACATCTGTCTTCCTGTGACCCTCTACTCACCTCACTTTGGCTGGTGTCTGTGTTGGTGAACACGTAACAAGGACTTAGATTCTTTAGGCCTGCAAATGTCCTGTGGATTACTAAAATCAGGATAAAATATTTGGCTGTCTCCATTTTGCATCTGTCTCCCCTGCTCTGAGTCACCTTGGATTCCAGAAACATCTTGTGATGAATTGAAACTATCCCCTCCCCAAACACAACAGCAATATTCTATTTGCTGACAAATCCCCTTCTGACCAATCCTGAGCAAACAAATAATGGACCAGATTATGCAAACCCCTAACCCTTGCACTCATTCCCCTTTCTAAAAAACCTCAAAGTCATTGTCAGCTCCTCAAAAACAGGCTAAGCTTGCGAGTCCCCTTATTCTTCTGGTGTGCCTATACTGATTAAATTTCCTTTATTGCTTTTCACTATTACTTTTCCATTTGGTTTTTGGGGTGCATGGTTGGACCTGATTTTCTGGGACCCCACAGAGCCAGGACTCTGGCCTGAGACTCCAGTAAAAATAGATGGAGGTGGACTGGGCCCAGAGAGGGCCCTTTCCAGACTTGCCTGCATATCTCTTCCATCGGATTCTTCCTCAGTTGCATCCTTATCATAAACCAGCTAAATATAAATAGTTTTTTTCCTTGAGATCATTGTGCCACTTTAGCATGGACTTCAAGGAAGGAATGTGTTGGGCTTGGGGGTTACAGCACTTGCCTGGCATGCGCGAGGATGCAGTTCAAATCCCAGCACCAACTACGCAATAAAGTATTGGAGCAACGAAAGCCACATGAAAAATGAAGTTAAAAAATGGATTCTCTCTTTCTCTCTCACTGTCCCTCTCTCTTAAAAAAAAAAAGGAAGGGAATGTGGAAACTCCAGATTTATGACTGGTTGGTCAGAAGCCTTGGCTTCTGACTGGCATCTAAAATAGGGGCAGTCTTGTGGATCTGACCCTTAACTTGTGGGATCTGATGCTAACTCCACAAGGTAGGCTGAAATGAATTACATTATATTTGGTGTTGGAGAATTAGTCAGTGTGGGGAAAACCCAGTATCTCTAGTGTCAGAAATTTAAGTGCAAAGAAACAGTATTTTTCTCATGCACCTCAGACTTCGTTTCCTGGCTAATTCCTACTTGATTTTCAAAACCCCATTGAAGGCTAACTTCTGGAGAGCCTTCTTTATTTCCCAATGTGAGAGGTAGGAGCTTGCTCTTCCATGTTCCCTGAGCATAGGCACAGATACTTACTCTGTCAAAGTGAGACGGTTTAGGAGAGACAGTGAAATGGCTAGGTAGTCAGGACAGAGGGCCCCTATCAAGAGCTAGCTGGCAGAGGCAGAGAGTGATTGACAGGGTGTGCTCAGGGCATTCAAATGCAAAAAGACCTTGAGGCTCACCCTAGTCCCTGAGTAAGATGGGGGTGGTCACAGGTGGATACTAAAAAGTATTTGCCACCTTTTGTTTTAACCTATGGTGCTCTTGACCAGTTTCAATGCCTGTTTTACATAGATTTTGACCAATGGAGTTGATGCATTTCTCAATGCCTGCTTTGCATGAATGTTAATTATGCTCATACCCCAAATCTATATAACCCCTGGCCTAACCTCCATTAGACGGTGTCCTGCTTCCAGGTACCCCTCCGCCTTGCGGAGTCTCTGCTCTTCTTCCTAAATAAATCCTGCTCCTTTTACTCCTCCTTCCGTGGTTGTCCGTGGATTTTATTCTTCAAATTCGTGAGACAAGGACCCAGGAGATTGGCGCCGAATTCCCGGGGTGAATTTCCACCACACCAAGGGCCGCAACACCCAGCTTTTAGCTGGGGAGCTGCAAACACTATTTCGACCTCAGACACCTGCAACCAGCCCAAATTCCCAGTTTTAACTGGGAATGGCTGCAAACACTAAAAGCGTGCTGTTTTGGCTGCTAGAGTCTGTAAAGGCCCAGACTCCATTCACCAGTGGGAGCAGAGAATCCGGCTTCATCTGAAAAACCCCGCATCAAAAGCACTTATATATATATTTATTTTTTTTATTTTTTTTTTTAAAGAAAGAGGGGAGGGACAGTGAGAAACAGAAAGAAAGAAGCAATTTTTTAAAATTTAGTTTTTAATATGGCTTTCACTCCTTGGACACTTCATTGTGTATGTGGTGCTGGGGCTTGAACCCGCGTATTCGCGCATACCAGGCAAGCGTCACAACTGCCATCCACCGTTCCAGCCTCAACATTTAAGATAGTTTTATGGCCATGATTGATTTTGCTTTCCTCAGCCCAAACTCTGAGCCTTAGAGAACAGAGCTGTGTCTTGGGCATCATGGGATCCCTAGCACCTAGGACAGACTGGCACATTAAAAAACAGCTTCAGTTTGTCAGTGATTCTATCATTTATGCTCAGAGTGAGACACGGGCACATGCTCATGCCATTGTTGACATGGCAGAGTGCACTTGGTATTGGCATGTGCTCTGACAGCAGTCACATTGGTCCAGATCTCCACTACTCATTAACCGTGTGACCCTCGGCAAGTGTCCTAACCTCTGAGCTTCAGCTACCTAGTGTGTAAAATGAGAATAAATGGCAGCTTGGGGGCTGAGTCTTGGGATATATGTTGATGGTGCTCCAAGAGTTATATCTGTGCTGATTATTCATCAGACTTTTTTTTTTAAATCACAAACAACAGGGGGCACCGGAGTGGTGGCTCAGCAGCTACAGCACTTGCCTGGCATACTCGAAGATACATGTTCAAACCCCAGCACCACGTACACAGAGAAGTGTCAGATCAACGAAAGCCACATGAAAAGCTAAATAAAATTCATTCTCTCTCTCTCTCTCTCACTGTCCCTCTCTCTTCAAAAAATTTTTTTCTCCTAAAACTGATATAATACCAAACAGGATAAATACCACTTCCTCGTAGGCCTGTGAAGGATAGAAAGAGATGTGCAAAAGGTTTGTGTGTTGCATGTTGAGGACACTCGTGGGAGAGTCCTCATTCCTGTGTCGGGACCTTTGCTGGGACAGGGGGCTACCTGCCCCTGCGGCCGGGGAAGAAGGCCCAGTGTTGGGTCTGCCCTTTACTCTGTTTCAACAGCTGCCCTAGAGCGATCTTGTTACTATTTCCATAAGTTCCTTCAGGAAGGGCTGCTAGGTCGTGCTTTGCTAGGCTCCCTAATTCTTATGCAAACAGGATGGGTTGGAATGTGCTAACCACAGGCTGTTCCCTACCTAGTTGTTTGTACTCAAAATCTGCATAACCCCTGGCAACTCCCTTAGAAGGATTTTTGATTCCTTGGCTGTCTCCCCTCCTCCTATATAAAAACCTGTGTGCCTTGATAATAAAGGGATTTTGGGGCTGCCATCAGCTGTGAGTGGTTGCCTCGTTCCCCCGGCTGGGAGGGAAGGGGTCCTCGGACAAGGAGGGGCCCAGGTCCCAGCTGGGAAGGGGTCCCCGGACAAGGGGGGGCCCGGGTCCTAGCCGTCGGCACTCACACTCATCTCCTGATCGGCTCCCGGGGGGGGGGGGCAATGCAGCCCCCCATAGCCCAGGAGCCTCCCCCAGCACCCTTGGCACTCATATCACCAGAGGATGCTTGCATGAATGTACGTGTTCCCTGCTGGTGCATCCGGTGCCGGGGGACCCTGTCCACATACAGCTACACACTGCCTATGAAAAGCTGGGACATGTCCGGGAGACCAAACTGAGCCTCCCAATGTTGTGGGCAAGCTAGGCCAGAAGGCAAGATTCCTGCTTCCCGTCAGTGGAAGTCCTATCTCCTTTGGGTCCCCTCCCCTGTGCCGCCCAGGCCAGCTCCTTGGGACATCTCTTCAGTCTGCAGCTGGCCTAAGCAGAAGTGGTGTGTTGGGTCACTGCCGCTTGTCACTCACTTGCAGAGCCCCTGAGGGCACAGTGAGGGAGGCTCTGTCTGCTAAGGCTTCTGGGAGGAACTTTTGTAGCACATCAAGAGAAAAAAGTCTCAGAACCAGGTTCTCCTCAAAGTCAAGTCATGGCAGGTGGGAGGAAAATTTGAAGTGAAGAGAGAAGAGCTCAGAACGAACTGCTCCCAGGTTGGGCGTACAGGTCCTGAGGCCCCTTTAGGAGCAGCTCTGTCCATGAAACAACAATTTGCTATTACTGTTTCAGTAATGGGGTCAGCATTTCTATATTCAGACACCTCAGTCTCTAAGCCTCCCAAGGGCTTTGAGTTCTCTAGAGCCAGGATCTCCGAATCCACACCGCCCCAAATGCGCGCGCACACACAGTGTGCCAGCCGTCAGAAGAGGCAATGGGGGGATGACCCTTTTCTCTTCCTTCAGTGGCAGGAAGGCAAGGGTGCCCCCATCCAGCAACAGGCAGCATGGCAGAGAGAGCAGAGCTGACCAGGGGCTCAGATCCTCTACTTGTCTTGTTCCTGAATGTCCCAAATTATAGAAGCCCAGCCCCTCACCAGAAACCCTGGAAGAGAAGATCCCAGGTATGGACTAGGCATTAAAAAACAAAAACAAAAACCAAAAAACCTTCAGCTGGACATGGCAGCACACATGTAATCCCAGCAACTCAGGAGGCTGAAGCAGAAGAATCACAAGTTCAAAGCCAGCCTCAGCAATTTAGCAAGGTCCTAAGCAATTTAGCGAGACACTGTCTCAAAATAAAATATAAAAAGGGCTGGGGTGTGGCTCAGTGGTAAAACACCCCTGGTTTCAATACCCTGTACCACACACACACAAAAAGGAAGCATAAACAAAAACAAGCTCCTTAGGGCTTCTGAGCAACACCCAAGTTGAGAGCTGCAGGGTATTTAGATCAGAGGTGAAGTGTCAAGGGTCACAAACATCTTGCTAGTAATAGTCAAGGTGCCAACATTTATGGATCATTTGTCTTTTTTGATATTGTAAATTAGAGCAATGTTTTTTGAGGGGGACAGTGAGAGAGAGAGAGAGAGATTCAACTTTATTTTTAGTTTTTCATGTGGCTTTCATTGCTCCTACACTTTGTTGTATATGTGGTGCTGGGGTTTGAACCCGTGTATTTGCGCATGCCAGGCAAGTGCTGTAACTGCTGAGCCACCACTCCAGCCCCAATTAGAGCAGATTTGAGGCTGTTCTGCTCTCTCTTTCCCTTGTATTCTCAGAGAGAAAAGTCTGGCATGCTGGTTCTGCCAGGTGCCCTGCAAACATGCAACCCTCTGGAGTTTTCTCTGAGACCATTGCTGACATCTGCTCACAGTTGGGGTGACTTCAAATGGCTCTAGTATTTTACTGGTCTCCCAAAATCTTCGGGCAACTCAAAGTGTAGGAGTCCCTTGGAAGTGACTCGAAAGCAGATGGTGTCCATGTTGTGCTTCTCAGCAGGAAGTCACCCATCTAGGGCAGCTGGCATGGAGGGGAATCCCCCTGGGCCTGCGCTGAAGAGCAGGTTATTATTCATGAGGGCTGGGGCAGGGCCCAAGACGGCTTTTTTCTTTTTTCTTTTTTTCCTTTTTGTACCAGGGATTGAACCCAGGAGCACTTAACCACTGAGTCACATCTATAACCTTTTTTTTTTTTAAGACAGAAGGACAGAGAGAGAGAGACAGACAGACAGACAGAATCAATTTTTTATTGAGTTTTTCACGTGACTTTTGTTGTTCTGACACTTAGTTGTATACATGGGTGCTGGGGTTTGAACCTGTGTACTTGGGCATGCTGGGCAAGCGCTGCAACCGAACAACCGCCGAGCCCCATCTATAGCCTTTTTTAATTTTTATTTTGAGTCAGGGTCTTGGTAAGCTGTTTAGGGCCTCGCTGAGGCTGGCTTTGAACTTGCAATCCTCTTGTCTTAGCCTCCCGAGCTGCTGGGATTACAGGTGTGTGACACTGTGCCCAGCCCAAGACTACATTTCTGACAAGCCCAGGAATGCTGGTGCTGCTACAGGAGGTAAGGATGGTCCACTCCAAAACACGACCAATTGGTTTATTGATGCAATCACTTGAGAAACTAACTGCAGAAAGGGCTCGCTGTCCCGTCCTTTCCTACATGCTGCAAGCCGTAAAAACCTCTGTGTCCTATGCCAACAGGAGGAAATAACCTTTATTACCAGGACGAGGAGCTGATGCTACAATGGGTCTGTATGAATAAACTTACTAAAATAACCCTTGTCCACTAGCTTCATACCCTCCAGATGTCTCTTAGTGACTCCTGTGGAATTTACTGTCCCTAGCCCAGGCTCTTCTGCCTTATTACTGCTTCACAAAATTAATCATTGTTTAAAATATAAAAGCCTTCTGCTTTGGCCGTTTCTTCAAATCTTTACTTTCTTTTTTTTTCTTTAAGATGGGGACAGAGAGAGAGAGAGGAGAGAAAGAGAATCAATTTTTATTTAGTTTTTCACATGGCTTTTTTTGCTCTGACCTTCATTGTGTACGTGGTGCTGGGATTCGAATCCGTGTCCACGTGTATGCCAGGCACGGGCCTTCACCTTTGAGTCACTGCTCCAGCCCCAAATCTTTACTTTCTTGTCAGGATCCCCATGCACATGTATTTCTGTCAATTTAGTCCCTACATTGGGCCAAAGGTTCCCCTTAAGAACTACATTTGTCTATTTTCTATTGCTAAAAACGTAATGCCGCAGACTGGGTGAGTTAAAAGAGAGAGAGAGAGAGAAAGAGGCTCATTTTGGCTCGTGGTTCTGACCCATGGAGCCGCAGCTGGAGAAGGCCATTTTGCTGCCAGAGTCTGAAGGCGGTGCAGGACCTCGCGTGGCAAGGGATAGGGAGGGATGGGGTGGAAAGCACAGGTGTGTGTGTAAGAGAGAGATCTGGTCTCTCCCTCTGCTTATAAAGTCACTAGCATAGAATCACAAGGATCCAACCTGATGACCTTATCAAGTCCTCATCACCTTCCTAAGTCCCTCCTCTAAATACCTTCAGACTGTGTCTGCCGTCTTAATACCTCACTATGGGGATTAGACTTCAAATGAGTTTTCGGAGGGGACAGTCCATGTTCCAACCATAGCCGGGACAGAGCCTTCTCCACCTTGCCCTCTAGGGATGGCATGTGAGGGCCTGCACCACTGGATACCTAGCTATGGCTGGGCTTGGGTGCTTCCAAAGAGGGGCTCCATGGCTAAAGTGATCAGCTGTTCGGGTTGCCTGAGACTCGGGGTGTCCTGGGATGCGCACTTTCCGTGAAAATGTGGGGCAGACAGTCCCAGGCAAGCCAGGCTGCTTAGTCACTGTGTGCACAGCCATATCCCAATGTAGACAGCTGAGGCAAACTCTTGAAACAGATGTATGGGAAAGGCTCACAAAGGAACAGACAAGGTGTTCTAAGTTTTCCTAGTGTAGGTGACACACTCTCAAAGTACTGAAGAAAGGTAGATTAAGCTCAGGGTCATCGTGAAGTGGACCCTAGGTCGCAGAGCTCCGAGCAGGCTGGTGGTAGAGAAGGCTGCTCTGATGGGCAGGGCTCCCGTTTCCACACAAGGCAGCTTGGTGAGCATTGATTTCACGTGAAGCTGTTCTATCTGACTTGCCAGAACCTACCGGACCACGAAAATCATATTCAAGTGGGTACTGGTATATTTATATTAAATACTTTTATTTATTTGAGGTTTTTTTTTTTTTTTTTTTTTTTTTTTTTTTTTTTTTTTTTTTTTTTTTTTTTTTTTTTTTGTGGTGGGAACTGAACCCAAGGCCTCACCCAACAGGCAAGTAAGTGTTCCCCCACTGAGCCACATATCCCTTTTAGGTCATTTTCTTTCCTCTTATGTCCATGACAATTGACCTGGGCCTGTACTTAGGTTGCCCTGGTCTCCCTGCCCAGGTAGCTTCTAGAGAATGTCACACCATGTGGGAGTCTAACGGCCTCACTTGGTGACCTCAGGCCTGGTCTGTACCCTGCCACATGCTGAGTGATTTGAGTAGGAAGGGAGTCACTGTCCTCGAGTCCAAGCTTGTCCTTTTTCCCTAATAGGAATAATTGAAGCACCAGGGCTTGGATAGTTCCTGGACACACGAAGGACTCTGGCAGTATTTAAGAGTCTGGGAAAACTTACCAGCTGCTCTGTGAAGGTGCCACAGAATTTTTTTGGAGCACAGTGTATTCCGGCCTACTCTGGTTTGAGTCCTAGAACTTGGAGTATGTGTGTTTTCAGAGTATGTAGAATCCTGAGATGGGGTAATAAATGGTACCCTCTGGAATGGGGTACAGGGAGACTTCTTTTTTTTTTTTTATTAGATGAATATGGAGTTACAATTGAGGGGGAAACATTATCAAACATTCAAGAACAAATATATATATACTTAGTTATCCAGGGCTAATGCCACATCATGGATGCCCCGCTTGGGTTCCCCATGTTTCTATGTTTCCCCCAGAAGGCCCCCTGACTTATTTTTTTTTTAAAGAGAGAAACAGCTTTATTTAGTTTTTCACATGGCCTTCATTGCTCCAACACTTAGTTGTGTACATGGTGCTGAGGTTTGAACCCGGGTCCTCGTGCTTGCCAGGCAAGCACCGTAACCACTGAGCCACCGCTCCAGCCCCGAGGCCCCCTGACTTAAATGGATATCTCGTGGAGGTCAGAGATCTCCTTCTGAGATGATTCCCCCATATTCCCACCCTCCAGTCTCCTAGATATCCTTCCTAAGCCCTCCCCCCACTCTATCCCCCACCATACACCTCCAGGTATCCTAGGCAATCATCCCACAGGGAGACTTCTTGATTATAAAACATATCAAAATAAGTGCAGCTTTATTTCCTTAGCAATGGTTAGGACTTGAGCTTTGAAGTCAGGAGTGCAAGCCCAGCTCTGTTGTTTTCTTGTGGTTTGATCTTGGCAAATTAGCCTCTAGAGCCTTGGTTTGCTCATCTGTCACACAGAGATAGGAATGGCACTTCCTGGGAAGGGTTGCTGTGCCTTGTTTGGCATGCAATTAATGCCCCGGCACAGTGGCCACATTAGCATTACCATTACATCTTGCAGGCTGCAGGAGGATTGGATGGCCACCTAGCAGGAGCCCTGTCAGTTCTCCTTTAAAGAAACAGTTGTTATGAGCACATTGCTAGCAATGGCAAGCTCCAAGATGCTGCTTAACTACCATGAAAAAGATGCATTCGATATCTACATTTGGTAGAGAACAAAATTCTCAGTCCATTCTTCCTCCTCCCCCTCCTTCTTTTATTTTTGTTTATTCTTATTAGTTTGGTAATGGGAATTGAACCCAGAAGTGCTTAACCACTGAGCCATGTCCCCAGCCCTCTTTATTTTGAGACAGGATCTTGCTAAATTATTTAGGGCCTCACTAACTTTCTGAGGCTGGCTTTGAACTTGCAATCCTCCTATCTCAGCCTCCTGAGCTGGCGTGGGCCACCACTCTCTGGTTCTTTTTTGTTTGTTTTGTTTTTAATAAATAAATTCTTTATGCTTGGTGCTTGGAATTGAGCCTAAAGCCTCATGCATGCTAAGCATGTGCTCTACCACTAAACACCTCTAGTCCTAAATGTTTTGAAGAGTTTTAGATTTACAGAAAAGTTGTGAAGAGAGTATAGAGAGTTTCCATTCTCTCTGGGAGAGTCCTGCACCAGCTTCCTGCTGGGGTGGGGCTTGTTGCTGTCCATCTGTTCAGTTTTTGTCTGGCTTCCTTTTTTTTTGGTGGTGAGCAAATAACCCTCAAGCCAAACTGTGGGGAGTCTGCAGCTTTTCTGTTTGTCGAAAAGACTCATGTCTCCACCTGCACCCCTTCCTCATGCTTGCATGGACACACATGGGTACACACAGCCCACGTGGTGTGAAGAGCACACCCACAGAGCCAGGCTCAGGGCCCGTGCCCCTGCCAAACCCTCTGGGTGGGCTGGATGTGGGGCTGGGGACTGGGCTGTGGGGGCTTTCTCAAGGGCTTGATGGACCTTGACTCCAAGAAGCTGGAGGGTGGGTGGGCCTATTTGTGCCTTCTCTGTTTCAGAAATAGTAATGGTAGTCTGAGACTTGAGGCTTAGCCTCTCATGAGCCTTGATTTTATTTACTGGAAAATGGAAATAAAGCAATGCTGCAGTTATGGGACATGGTGAAGATGGAAGCAGAGAGAGTGGCCCTCGGCTTGGCATAGATCATTGGGTGCTTTTGTTATTCCTGCTCCGTGGGCCACACCAATCATGCCAGGTGTCCTGTGACCTCCGCTCACCCATTCTGCATCTCTGGGTCTGCCCAAGTGGAGGATAGTGTGACGCAACTCCATGGTGCCACAGTCCAGCAGGAGTCTGAATGGCTGTATGTTGACAGTCACTAAGATCTTTTCAAATTAGGTCTTTATAAATTCCTCTAGAAAAAAAGTGCAAAGAATATCTTTTAATTTAAAATATGTTTTAAGAGCACTTTGGAAGACTTTTACAAAATGATGTTGTTCTCCTGCATGGTTAATTTTGATTTCATTGTAATTTGGGTTCAAGTTATTGTATTGGGAGAAAGATAAGTATGTTCTTTCTTATAATGTTCAACAAATGAAGAACTAGAATAGGCAGGAGTGTACTTCGGGCCTGTGGCAGATCTCCCCCAAGGAGTCCCAGATATTGCCAGATGTTTGCTGAAAAGTAAGAGCGGAAGAGGGAGCTCTCTAGCTGGTGCCTCAGACCTGATGAGGTCAGTTCTGAAACCCTAGGCTTGCGAGGGAAGAGATACACCCAAAGACCCATGCAGCAGGGCTTCTCTTCTCCCCAGCTGCCCCTGTCTCTCTGTCAGAGATGGGGAGTGGAGGAAGGAAAAGAAAAGAGAAAAAGGGGGAGGTAGTTTGCACTTGCTCATCGGTGGGGAAGTATCTAAAGGAAGAAAGATAGACTCGAATGCCCCTGAAAGCAGGCTTTAGAACCTGCCCAGGGTTGGACTGCTCCTGGGAGCAGGCAAAGCAGAAGCCAGCTGAGTGAGCCAAGCTGGAGCAGTGTTTGTCCTAAGAAATGCTGGCCTGGAGGTTGTGTAAAATGCCCTGGTGGAGAATAGCAGCAGGCAGGGGAAAGTCAGCACACTGTGTTTCCTCTAGGACTCCACCTGGAGAGAGAATTATCCTACAAACTATAATAGCTGCCCCGCCTGGAGCATCTAATCAGGTCAGACACTGCATACCATATTTCATTCAACCCTCCAGTGCCTGGGTAGTTGGTGTTATTAACCCTGGTACCCAGGGAGTCATAAGGGCTCAGGGTGGCTGCTCCTGGTCTCAGGTGGCTTGTGCATGCAGGGCTGAGCCTCAGCCTCAGGTCTGTGTGACTCAGGAGCAGGAGCTCAGAATCCCTGCCTCCACCATGGGTCCTCACTACCCACACCATTACAGGCAACCAGCTCCCGGACCCAGCAAGGATGTCGATGTCTGAAGAGGGCCCCTGCCAGTCCTCCTGGAAAAGCTGCTAAAATGGACCATAAACTAGAAATTGAATTGTTGCTTTTTTTTTTTAATCCCCTCTATTCTATAGCAAACTAGACAAGCCACATAAACCTGTTTCCAAGATCTTGGATCCCAGCTGGCCTTCAATTTGTATCTGTCACCCACCCCTTGCCTGGATTATTTTAGGTCTTTTGTGCCTCCAGATCCTCACTGGTAGATTTCCATGTGAGCTGTTGTGAGATGGAATGAGTTGACCTCACCCAGCACCTGGCCTCAGAAGTCAGCGACCAAGCCTTCTGAGAACTGGAGGGAACACGCTGTAGCTTCAGGCTTTTCTTTCGGCCTTTGCCCAGGGACATTCTCCTGGCCAACAACAGCACAGAGATTGTGGTCTTTGCCAGGCTGCATTGAAGGATCATAAGGAGCAACCCCAAAATCAGGCATAGAGCTCTTCCTTCTGGGTTGAATCTAGACTCCAGTTTGTTGCTGATGGGAGGTGGCTGGAGGCTCAATTGCCTGCCTTGACTGTGGGACAGGATCATACCAGTGCCAAAGACTTTCAGTTCTGTCCCACTAAAGTCAAAACAAAACCTCCTGCTTTCACATCCTTTTTCTACCCTGTTCCCAGGAAGCATATACTCAACACACCTCTCATGACACCCACTTAGCCACCCACTGCCCTTTCCTCACTCACCTAGCCCTGCCAAAGATCTGGACTGGGTTGCTTTCAAATCAGCCATGGTCACAACCTTCACGGAGGCACAGCCTGTTGGGGCCCTCACTGACAGCTGATATGGGGGAGGTGTATGCAACCCAGACGGTGACATGATATTACACATCATGAATGTGTAATATGAAGTCGGATGCTGGCTGCTGCCAGGTGAGTGGTGCCAATGAGGGCAGGAGGCCTCTGGGGCAGGACACTCATTCTTAGGGGACACAGGAACAAGGTAAAAACAAGCAGAAAGGCAGGGCCCATGGCTTCCCTGGAAGACTGCTTGAGGATTTCCACACATGCTCCATCAACCCTCCCTCATCACCTGCAACTCCTGCAGGCTGGCTTCTGTCTCAACTTGCAAATGCTCTTATGGAGGTCACAATGCTCTCCAAATGTTGTCTTCCCTTGCCTTATTTGGGGCAACACTGGGCATCATGGGACATCTCTGTGTCCTTGAAATCATATTCTCTATTGGAACCTGGGCTGCAAATTATTTCCATGTTCTCTTCTAGCCCTCTGGTCCCTTTCATTGGTCACCTTGGCTGACTCTTCTTCCTCCCCCTATGTAGAATAATCTCCAGGCTCTTCCCCTCTCTCTACTCTGCTACTTGTGGAACATATTCATCTCCAAACCTGGCTGCTGTCACCTCCTGCTCCCAGATTTCTATATCCAGCCTGAATTGTTCTGTTGAGACCTTGTCCCCAGCTGCCATTGGCCAGCTCCCCATCGGACCTTGGGCTCAAGATGAACTTGGCACCACGCACTCACCCCCGCTGCTCTTCTGGCATTCCCTCCTGCGCTAAAGGACATCACCATCCAACTGATCACTTAAGCCAGGACTTGTCCTCGCCAGTTAATCTGCCTCTCATGCCTCTCTGGATGCCTGCCCTCCTCATTCCCCCAGCATCATCCTGGTTCAGGCAGTATTGCTTCCCCAGGGACTGGCCACAGCCCCCCATGCTGTACTCCAACACCCCTACAGTAATTCTATCTGGGGGTGGCCTTACTAGAACATATGCCTGGTAAAGCTCATCTCTTCAAAGCTTCCCCTGGGACTCCATCAACTTCATCACCTTCAGAAAATTGCCTCAGCTCCTGGATCTTCCTGTTCATCTACCTATACCTGTCTCCCAGGGTAACAAACCCCACGCACCCTTTGGCCCATGCCCCCAGTTTGCAGGCCTTTGAGGTCTCCAGGCTTCCCCCATGGTTCCCTTGTCCTAATTCCAACTCCTCTTTCTGGTATAATTCAAGTATCACCTCCTCAGGAATGTTTGCGTCAACCTGAACATCCTGCCATCCTCTTTAGAGTCTGGTTCCTTTCCTCTGGATCCCCTGAATATTTCAGGTAAAGCTCCTTCAGAGCAATTATCACACAATTATCTCTATGTATAGAGAAAGATGACTTAAATCTTCTCACCTTCTCACTTTGAGGTCAAAGACTGGTCTTCCATCTCTCTCCAGTACATATCACTGTACCCATCACTCAATAAATATTTCTGATAACCAGAAAGAAGAGAATGGATGTGGAAAGGGCTAATGCAGACATAGCTACTTACAGAACAAGGGCTACATAGACCAGTGTTCTGGCAGTTCTGGTGAGTTTTCAGTGAGAAGGCACAGAATCATAAAATGTAAAGTTAGACAGGTCATTTAAGGTCATCAAGCTTGATACCTTTATTCTATAAGACTCAGAGATGTAGAATAGATTCCCTGGGTCACATAGCTTATTAAGACATTAGAAGAGCCTGGATTTTTGGGCTGGGTGCTCAGTGCTCTGACGATTTTACAATATTGCTCTGATGGAAAAATTAGGAGTGTTCTCCCCAAAGCTCCCGAGTCCCTCATAAACATATTAAGGCTGCTGTCCTAGGCCATTCAGATTGCCTGGGTAATTTATAAATAACAGAAATGATTGCTCACAGTTATGAAGTCTGGGAAGTCCATGATGAAGGTGCCAGCAGATTTGGTGTTTGACGAGGGCCTTTTCCTCAGAGATGGCGCCTCCTAGGATCCTCACATGGCAGAAGGGGCGAACAAGTCCCTCCTCAAGCCTCCTTTATAAGGACTCTAATCCCATTCCAAATCACTTCCCAAAGGCCCACCTTTTAGTAATACCATTACTCTGGGGGTTTGATTTTCAACATATGAGTTCAGGGACATGAACATTCAGACTATTTTCTGTAATTCATTTTAACATTCTTCTTATCCAATTTATAAAATTAATATTCTTAGATAAAACAAATACCCTGAATTTACAAGTAACATGAAAGACCATGTACATTTCATGAACGGTTTTCTAAAAGTTTATCCTTATATTAAATGGAAACCTGCTTTTCCTTAATTTGTATCCTTAGGTGTAAGTTTGGAACATCCCTTAATAAAGTGTGGTGGATTTAAAAAATGCGGTGGCACTCTAAGCTACACACTGGTGTCAAAGAAAAGTTTCTTCTTATCTTATTCTTCCATCAGTTGCCTATCACTAAGTCTGAAACTCAATCTGCATCTTATCCTTCTTTTATATTTAGTGGTATGTTGTTATTGGGCCCAGCCTCTAGTGCATCTCAATCTTTCTTCTAAAACATTGTTAGTTATTAAGCATATACTATGTCATGCACTTAAAAAAAAACAACAACTTTTAGCTTCTGATTATTATAAACAATCTATTTTTTTCTTTCTAGAATCTTTATTAAGCACCTTAAAGAATTTCCATAATCACTGACTTCAAGTTGCTCCAAGTGATTGTGGAGATAAGACTACACAAAATATTTTATTTTACATATCTTCAAATATGTAAATCTTGGGGCTTCCTGTTAAGGACAGGCCCCTACATGTGGCCCAGGGCCCATGTGCTGCCTCCTGGCCTAATTTGCAGTGATGTATAGCCCTCTAGTGGATCTTTCATGTAACATAAAAAGGAAGGTGGCGAGAAAGAGGATGGCTTTGTCCCTTCATTCATTCATTCATTTAATGTACAAAATGCTCATTGAGTGCACCTTTAAAAAGTTCCACTGGCTGGAGCGGTGGCTCTGCAGTTACAGTGCTTGCCTGGCATGAGTGAGTATGCAGGTTCAAACCCCAGCACCACGTACACAACAAAGTGTCAGAGCAACAAAAGCCACATGAAAAACTAAATAAAATTGATTCTCTCTTCCCCCCTCTTTTTTTTTAAAAGAAAGCAAGAGGAGGCAGTGAGAGAGAGAGAGAGAGAAAGAGAGAAGCAATTTTTATTTAGTTTTCCATGTAACTTTCATTCCTCAGACACTCTGTTGTGTACGTGGTGCTGGGGTTTGAACTCGCGTACTCGTGCTTGCCAGGCAAGCGCTGTAATCAATGATCCACCGCTCCAGCCCTCTCTCTCCCTCTCTCTTTAAAAAAAAAAATTTCCACAATCTTTATTTTAGGTGCTGAGGATATTGCAGTGAACAAAACAAAGAAAAATAATATCATATGCATTAGTTGCTTAAGACAAAGAAGATAGAGTTGAAAACTCTGGGGCAAATATTATAAGCCCCAAATACGTTTGGACCTGTTAATTTTGAGATGCCCTTGGTTATGGGGGCGCTCGGGGCTTGGCCCCACACAGGTGGAGCCATCCCTTAGCTCCCTGTTGAAGTGTAATTGTCTCAGCTCTTTATTGTCTTCTCAATCCATTCCACAATTCACAATGGTTGAATTTCTCTGTGCACTTAGGTTATATCTTCTTCCTTACCTCCAGACCTACATGTGTGTCCTCACTTCAAAGTCCTTGGGACCTGACACCTGGTATGGCTTCAATTCATATTTGTTGAAGGATGAGATTTTGATTTAATGGGGCAGATAGGATAGATACGCATGAGAGGATAATGATGTAGTCTAGTTGGTGGCAAATTCAAAATGAGTACAGAGCACAGTCAGCTACTTTTGGGAGTAAGTATGAGATAATAGTAAGTTGAGGTCTGTTAGGAAAAATCAGGGAAGAAACTGGGCATAAGCTGAGTCTTAAGGAATGGAAGCTGGGCACAGTGATGCACACCTATAATCCCTGCTACTCAGGAGGCTGAGGAAGGAGGATAAGTCAGAGGCCAGCCTCAGCAACTGAGAGCCTGTCTCAAAGTAAATAAAAATAAAAATAAAAATGCCTGGGGATATAGCTCAGTGGTAGAATGCCCTGAGCTCAAGCCCCAAGATGGGGGGGGTGGAGTGGGGAAGAGGGGGAAGAAGGGGCGAATCGATGAAATAAGGAAGGGGAAGGACGTGGTGTGGGGGGAGAAGGGTTTCCTGTAACATGTCCTCAGTTGACTCCCATAAGCTCCTCTGCCACCAGTGTTTGCTCTGGTGACTAGTGCTCTCTGCCAGGCTGTCTTGGGAGAACCTCCCCCCAATGATGTGGTTAACTCTGACCAGTAATAAAGGTGTCTCATGCCATGTTTATACCACTTTTTTCATTACCATTGTCATTGCGGCTCTACTGTCTCTCTCTCTTTTTTTTTTTAAAGACAGAGGGACAGTGAGAGAGACAGAGAAAGAGAGAAACAGCTTTATTGAGTTTTTCACATGGCCTTAGTTGCTCCAACACTCAGTTGTGTACGTGGTGCTGGGGTTTGAACCTGGGTCCTCGTGCTTGCGAGGCAAGCGCCGAAACCGCTGAGCCACCGCTCCAGCCCTACTGTCTCTTTCTTAATGAATACTCAGCAAACCAATGCCTATAATTATACTTGGATC
>PVKS010007251.1:0-73885 GCA_004027875.1 Aplodontia rufa | reverse complement strand
AACATTAGGGGGATGGCTCTATAGGATTCTCAGAGGTGCAGGGAGGGGGATGAGGAGGGGGGAGGGTATATGAAGAACTCATAGGAGACTGGAAATTGGGAAGATGGGGGAACCATCCCAGAAGCCGATGTCATTTCTCCACGAACTATCCATTTAACGCATGAGTTCTTCTGGGGGAAACTGCAAAAGGTAAAATCCAAGGTGGTTATCCATGATCTGGGTTTTCCCCTCAATAACAAAGTTTATATCCACTGATTGATAATGTTTTGATAATGTTTCTCCCTCAACTGTATTTCTATATTCTTCTAATAATAAAAAAAAGAAAATTCTGTGAAAACCTGTTTTAATGTCTTTATTGACAGTCTTATAAATCTTATATGCCTTTAAATGGTGGACACTATAGATTTTGAAACATTTTATATTTTCCTATCATAATAGTAGCATATAAAACATTTATTTCACAGGTTTTCAGTTCCATATTGTTTCTGCTGTATGAATTGACAATTACAAAATAGTTACAAGTAATAATTTTACTATTTACCTTTTTCTTACATTTGAAGATCTTATATTATTCAAAAGCAACTTAATATTGTTATTATTTTTATATAGCAAAATTTCACATAAATATATGGCCAGTAATACCAATTGATATTTTATAATCTATTAATAACCATGAAAATAAAATCTATTTAAATCAGTTGACTAAATTAATTTATAAAACTTAATAACCATATCAACATTATGATGCAGAATTTGTACACACACTTATTTCACATACAACTTTGTCATATTAAGAATCTAATAACCCAGAGGGGGAGAGGGAAGATGCAAGCTGAAGGGAGGTGGCTTATCCTGTGGCTCTGAATCTGGATGGGAAAATCCCAGTTTATCTTCAGTTTTTCGAGGTGCATTCTGGGGAATATACCTATGAACTTCTAGTGCTAGTTTGCAAAGCTTTTTTGAGGAGCTAAGTCCTGGGAGTTCCGCAAGCAGGAAAAAAGGATTTCTATCTGTCCCGCCAGGAATGAAGCAGGTAGGCTTTGTTTATGTTCCACCTGCGTGGGGTGGACCAGCTGCAGCGGATGGGGCTGCAAGTGGCTGTGGCTGGGCTGTGGAGCTGATTAGAGCCACTGACCCCATTGCTCCTGGGTTCCCGTGCTTTATAAAAACAGAGCATTGGGCAGACTAGCACATTTGCAGACACCCACCCAGCTGTACAGGCTGCTCGGCGGGAAAGCCGGGCCATAATTCTGAGCCCCAGGAGAGAGCTCTCTCTGGCTATTTAGAGCAGCCTATGAAAGCTGCATCAGAAAATAGCCACTGGCCTCAGTCTGATCCAGGAAGAGAAGGCTGTGGCCAGGCCCAGGCTCCACCTTGCTTAGGGGCTCTTCAGTTTGTGGAATAAAGGGGAGCAATTCCCTGCCCTGTTCTACTCCCCCAGCCAGAAGGATCATGTGACAAGTTAAAGGCTCTGAGTCTTCTGCCACAAGAGACAGTGTATGCATCTCCCAGTAGAGGGAGAATAGAAATCATCCATACTCCCTGCTCAAGAAGTCATCTGGCTTTAGCTCCCCTGGGAGGCTGGTAAACTTTAGGGCTTACCAGAACCAGTCCTCTTCATTGGAAGCCCCTCCTAGAAATCCCAGGAGTCTGAGGACACCCCAGTCCTCTTTGTGAGATCACATAACCATAGAGGCATGCATGGATATCGAAACCCAGAAGGACAGTGAACATCTCCTCTCAAAGGTCCCAGAGATGCCCCTACTGTCTATAGTTCCAAATTTTCATTAAGAACATTTTACTTTTTATCTGATTTTGCACATATATTTACATTTTTAATTTTTTTTTATTTTTTCTTTCTTGCCTTCTGTTTATTACCTGTACTCAATGTGTATTGGTACAATAGCTGGAACAGTTTATCTGTTCTTGGATATATAAATATATTAGCTATTTTTATTGTTTTTTCTTTTGTTTTCTGGATTTTTTCACTCTCCTTTTTTATTCTCTTTTTTCTGTTCCTGTTTGTTTTAGTTTTTGTCCTTGTGCTTTTGTTCATTTCCTTTTCCTCCCTCCTGAACAGAGGGATTCTGGGTGCATTTAGTATCTGAAGTATAGTGTGCTCAACCTCCTTATTTTACCTATGTGTGCTTCTACCCTTATGTGATCTCCCAAATTTTATTAATATCTCTTTTATACCTCCTATATTTTACCAATGCTATCCCTGCTTCCCCTAGGTCCATTTTTTCCTTTCTTTTTTTCTTTAAAATTTTCTTTTTTCTCTCTTTTTTCTTCTGATGAACATAGATGCAAAAATCTTTAATAAAATTCTAGCTAATCAGATTCAAAAGTGCATTAAAAATACAATACATCATGATCAAGTGGGCTTCTTCATTCCTGGAAAACAGCGCTGGTTCAACATTCGCAAATCAATAAATGTAATTCACCACTTAAATAAAATTAAAAATAAAAATCATATAATCATCTCAATCAATGCAGAAAAGGGCTTTGATAAAACTCAACATCCTTTTATGCTCAAAACCCTGGAGAGGATAGGGATCAAGGGAAGATATTTTAACTACGTAAGATCCATTTATGACAGACCCATAGCAAACATTATACTCAATGATGAAAGACTGAAAGCATTTCCTGTTAATTCAGGAACAAGACAAGGCTGTCTACTTTCACCACTCTTATTCAATATAGTCCTTGAAACTCTTGCCAGAGCCATCAGACAAGAGAAGGAAATCAAAGGAATTTAAGTAGGAAAAGAAAAAGTCAAGTTGTCTCTATTTGCGGATGACATGATCCTCTACCTAGAAGACCCTATAAGCTCAACCAGAAGACTTCTGGAGCTTATAACGACTTCAGCAAAGTGGCTGGTTATAAAATTAACACCAATAAATCAGAAGAAGAAATTAGGAAATCTGTCCCTTTCACCAACTCTCCCAAAAAAATAAAATACTTGAGCATAAATTTCACAAAGGATGTCAAGGACCTGTACAATGAAAATTATTGAACTTTAAAAAAAAAAGAAATTATAGAAGATCTGAGTAAATGGAAAAACATTCCATGTTCATGTTTAGGTAGAGTCAATATCATCAAAATGGCCATTTTACCCAAAGACCTATACAGATTTAATGCAATCCCTATCAAGATACCAACATCATTCTTCACGGATATAGAAAAAGCAATACTCAAATTTATATGGAATAACAGAAGATCCAGAATAGCCAAAACATTACTCAGCAAGAAGGAGGAGGCAGGAGGCATCTCAATTCCTGACCTGAAATTGTACTACAAGGCTATAGTAACAAAAACATCATGCTATTGGGACCAAAACAGAATGGAAGACCAATGGAGTAGAATAGAGTATTCTGAGATAAACACTCATACCTTTAATTATCTGATATTTGATAAAGGGTGCCCCCTTTATCAAAAAAGCATAGTGTGGAAGAATGATAGCCTGTTCAACAAATGGTGTTGGACAAATTGGACAGCCATATGTACACAACTGAAATTGGATCCTTACCTTTCACCCTGCACAAAAATTAAATCAAAATGGTTCAAGGATCTGGATATTAAACCAGCAACTCTACAATTGCTTAGAAAAGAAGTAGGATTGACATTACATGAGATAGGGGTTGGCACAGCCTTTCTTAACAGAACTCCCATGGTGCAAGCAGTAAAATCAAGAATAAGTGCATGGGATGTAATTAAACTAAAAAGCTTTTGCACAGCTAAGGACTTAGTGAAGAGTCTCAAGAGAGAACCTACAGAATGGGAGAAAATTTTTGCCTGCTACACCTTGGACAGAGGGCTAATATCCAGAATATACAAAGAACTCAAAAAGTTAAATACCAAAATCACAAATAACCCAATTAATAAATGGGCTATGGAACTAAAAAGAAGCTTCTCAATGGAGGAAGTCCAAAAAGCCCATAAACATATGAGAAAATGCTCTACATCACTAGCAATAAGAGAAATGCAAATCAAAACTTCACTGAGATTTCACCTCACCCCGGTCAGAGTGGCAAAAAATGAAGAATACAAACAATGACAAGTGCTATAGGGCCTGTGGGAAAAGAGGAACACTGTTACATTGCTGGTGGGACTGCAAACTGGTACAGCCCATCTGGAAAGCAGCTATCCCACTCCTGGGTATCTTCCCAAAATAGCTAGAATTGGCTTACTATAGACATACAGCTTCATCAATGTTTATAGCAGCTCAATTTATATGCATCTATAGCTAAATTATGGAACCAACCCAGATGCCCCTCACTTGATGAATGGATCCAAAAACTGTGGTACATATATACAATGGAATCGTACTCGGCTCTTAGAGAAAATGATATTATGGCATTTGCAGCCAAATGGATGGAGATAGAAAATATTTTGCTAAGTGAAGTATCCCAAACTCAAAGACTGAAGGGCCAAATGTTTTCTCTCATTTGTGGAAGCTAGAATTTAAGCAGAAACAGTACATTAGATGGTTAACCTAACAATTACCTCAACATGTATGAATTCTTACATGATCGTGGGGAACTGTGCTTGAGGGGGTAGGGTAGGGGGAAGGGAATACGAAGGACATCAAGATGACCAGAGGGAGGTAGTATGGGTGAATCTAATCTGAGGGGAGCCTCCAACTTCCACTAGATGTCCAATTGACTTGGGGCTTAAGTAAAATGAAACATAGAACCATGGTGAACCCAAAGGGGGAAAACCATGGTCTGGCACCAGTTTTGGCTTGTTTTGTCATTACACTTTTGTCCTTGATTGTTTGATGATGAACCCCTCCTAGTTGTAAGACCATGTTTATAGAATAAAGAATTTTTTAAAAAAGAATCTAACCCAGAACCCTACAAGTGCTAAGCACATGCTCTACCTCTAAGCTGTATACCCCAACCCTTCACCCATTTAAATTGTACAATTTGATGACTTTTAGCAAAGTATAGTCCTGTGAAGCTACCTCTTCAGTCCAGCATGGACTGAGTCCACTAACCTGGTACATTCCATTTTTATTTTCCCTGGGACTTTTAGTCAAATAGGCCTAGACCTCTCTCTGTGGAAAGGTTTTCATTTATTCAATTAACACAAATACATGAGGGTCCATGACCACAATCTCTAATTCCAGGTGTGCACTTGACTGGATAAAGGAATACCTAGAGAACTGGTTAAGTGTTATCAGGGGGGTTGGAGGTGTGACTGTTCACAGGGTGACTGGTAGGTGAGTCAGCTGACTGGGGCTCAGATAGAGGGGACCACTCTCCATTCTGGAGCTAAGATAAGCTCTGCTTCTGTCCTTGGACATCAGAATCCCAGGCTCTTCAGGCTCTGGACTACAAGGCTTCCACCAGCAGCCCCCAAGGCTCTCAGTCCTCAGGCTTTCAGTCTCTGACCAAAAGTTATACCACGAGCTTCCAGGGTTCTGCCTGGTCACCGGCACCCCAGGGTACCCACCTTGCAGGAGGCTTTAACAGTTCATCTGAATTCTCAACCTGATTAGATTTAGATATGTCTAAGGCTAAGAGGCACTTAAAATTGAGGGTCTTCTGGGTGTGTCAGTGAGGGGGTTTCTAGGAATGATTGGCATGTGGGATGGCAAACTGAAGCAGAGATCCACCCTCCGTGTGGGCAGCACTGTCCAATAGGTTGGAGACTTGGATGGAATAAAAGCTGGAAAAACAAGGAAGCAGCAGCAAGTGCAAGTTTGATTCTTCTTGAACAGGTTCCTTTTTTTGTTTTTTCAGAGGGCGGGGGCAGGAGCCGCGGCTCAGCAGTTACAGTGCTTGCCTGGAATGCTTGAGGACATGGGTTTGAGCCCCTGCCCCACATACACAATGAATTGTCAGAGCAAAGAAAGCCACAGGAAAAACTAAATAAAAATTGATTTTCTCTTTCTCTCTCTCTCTCTCTCTCTCTCTCTCAGTGTCCCTCTCTCTTTAAAAAGAGAAGGGGGGAGAGATAATTATTTTGTTTAATTTTTCATTTGGTCTTTGTTTCTCTGACACTTAATCGTGTCAGAGAAATTCTTAGCCTCCGCAATCACATGAGCAGATTCCCTAATAAAGGCTGCTTGTATATCTGTACAGATACATGTTCTGATTGCTTCTGTCTCTGGACAATCTTGAGAAAGACAGTGAAGAAGCCCTTTCCTTCTTAGGTGTGTTTTGTCAATTTGTGATTTTTTTTATATGTGTATCAGTGCCTTGTAGTTACACATAATAGAATTTATTTCTGACATATTCATACATGCATAGAATGTGATTTGCTCCACTTCAATCCCAAGTACTTGTACTTTCCCTGCAGACATCCTTCCCCCTTCCTCCACTCTACTTAACTTCCTTCTATCTAGTCTTTGTTCAATTGGAGCTTTGTTCAATTAGTGTTCAGTTAGTATATATAAAGGAGAAATTCCCCATGGTACACAGGATTATTTGGTCAAAATGTTTTCAGTGTTCCTCCCTTTCCCTGTCATCCTCCCTCCCCTTCAATCCCTTCCTCTGTCACACTGGTCTTCCTTCTGTTTTAATGAAATCCCATGCTTTCCACCCTCATTTTGCTCTATATTCTGCATATGAGAGAAAACAATCAACCCTGACTTGCTTAGTCTGGCTGATTTCACTTAGCATGATGTTCTCCAGTTCCATCCATTTATCAGCAAATGCCATAAATTGATTCTTCTTTATGGTTAAGTAAAACTTCACTGTATGTATATACCACATTTTCTTAACCCATTCGTCAGTAGATAGTCACCTTGGCAGATTCCTTAACGTGGCTTGACTGTTTCGAATTTGCTACTAGAAACTTTGATGTGCCTGTATTACTGCAGTATGCTAATTTTTGTTCTTTTGGGTAAATGCTGAGGAATGGGATAGCTGGGTGATATGGTGATTCCATTTCTAGTCTTTTGAGGAATTCCCATACTGTTTTCCATATTGTTTATAATAACATGCAGTCCTGCCAACAATATATGAGTGTTACTTTTCTCACTTATCCTCATGTCCTCACCAGCATTTATTATTCTTGCTTTTTTATTTGTACTATGGATTTAACCCAGGGGTGCTTACCACTTAGCTACCTCCCCAGGCCTTTTTATATTTTATTTTCAGACAGGATCTCACTAAAAACTTTAGGGTCTTGCTGATGGAAATTTTTGGGGTAAAACTCGATTACCCTCTTCCACTGGCTGGTGAGACTAGAGTTTCCTCTGCTTCCGTCAGCCAGTGGGATCTGCCCAAGGTGCAGGCTCTGCCCAAGGCAGATGGTGTTGCAGCTCTTAATGGGGAGGGTAGTGCCCTCTGGTGTTAGAGTAGACTCCAGAGCCTAGCAGACTCCAGTAGTTCACTGCCAATTTCTTCATTCTTCTGGATGCTTGTCTTGTGAATGGAAAGAATAAAATCCATGTACCTGGGTGAGTGAATGGAAGAATAATTTATTGAAGAAGCAGGAAAGAGAACTCTTGCAGTGTGCAAGAGAGGACCTGGATAGCAGGCTTTCTCTGCCTGAGTGTGCCCAGCTAGGGGTAGCACTTGGGTTACTGTTACTGATCCAAACTTACGCAAATTACGGTGTGCGAAAATTATCAATGCTATTGGTTCAAGCTTGTGTTCATTAGGGTTTGGAAACATCCTAACTCTGTTGGTCAAATCTCAAGTCCCAACTTCCATTCGTGTTTGCCTTGCTTTCCTTTTCTCTTGCAGTACTGAATCGGGCACTCTCCATATGTGAAAATAGGCAAGAGAAATAAATTTAAGGAATACAAATAGAAAAGAAGTCAAATTATCTTTCTTTGTTAATGACATGATCCTTTATGTCTACATAAGCCCCTCAAAAAAATTCCACCAAGAGACCTCTAGAGCTGATAAACTGCAATGTACCAGGATAAAAGTGCAACATACAAAATTCAATAGCTTTCCTACTATTCGAAAATGACTAAAGAGAAAGAAATCAGAAAGCTATTCTGTTCAAAAATAAAATAAAATATTTGGGAGTGAATCTAACCAAATAGATAAAAGATCTCTATGATGAAAACTATAGAACACTGAAGAAAGAAAATAAAGGAGACCATAGAAGATGGAAAGGCATCCAAGTTTTTTAGATAGGCAGAATTAATATTGTCAAAATGGTCACACCACCAAAAGCACTGAGTTCAATGCAATCCCCATCAAAATGCCAATGACATTCATCCGAGGACTAGAAAAACAGCCCTAATATTCATTTGGAAGAATGACAGACCCCAGTTAACTCAAGCAATCCTGAGCAAGAACAAATCTGTAGGCATCACAACACCTGATCTCAAATTGTACTGCAGAACAGTAGTAACAAAAGTGGTCTGGGATTTCCATCAGCATCGACAAGAAGACGAGTGAATAGATGACACAGAGACAAGCCCACACAGATGCAGTCATCTGATACTTGACAAAGGTGCCAAATACATACACTGGGGGAAAAGACAGTCTGGGAAACCGTATGTCCATACCTAGAAGAATGAAACTCATCTCTACCTCCCAACATGCAGGAAAGTCAACCTCAAAGGTGATCAAAGACCTCGGAATTAGACCAGAAACCAAATTCTAGAAGAAAACATAGGGTCAAGACTCTAACACATTAGGGGAGGCAATGACTTTCTTAAAAGGGCCCCAAAAGCTCATAAAATAAAGCCATGAATTAATAAACTTCTGCACAGCAAAGGAAACAACGGTTTGTGACTGTAAGGATTTTGCCTATATAGTCACAGAATGCATTGGTCTAATCAGCTATTAATTCCTTAATTTAGATTGCTAGGAATTTCATTTTGGCCTCTGATAACTTCTCCATCTCTCCTCACTATGTTCATGTTTTCCTTCCATTATGTGACCTTATTTTTAACAGCTGCTTTAATGTCATTTCTAATTTTATCACCCCCGTTTTTCCTCAGCTTTTGTCTACTAATTTTCTCATGGCTGTAGGTCCTGCTTTTCTGCTTGCCAGCATTAACAGTTAATTTTAATGAATGCTGGATGCTGAGATTTTCATATCATTAAGTGAAAACAGTTTACTTTCTTCTTCAAATTAGCATTTGGGGTTTTTCCCTGATAACAGCAAGGTCACTTCCTATTCACTTTAATCATTTTGAAGCTTTGTAAAATGTTTGCTTGGGGAAAAATAGAGTAGCCCTTACTCTACGGGAGAAGATAGCCCCATCACCAAAGAAGGTCTCTTCTGGGGAGCTACTGACGGTCTCCTGTGAGTAGTAAAGACTCCCTAGTACAGATAATTAGAATCTGAGTGCCCCACATTCCCCGACACACTTCTCAAACTATTCAGCTGGTGGTGTTCCATGTCTTCTTTCTCAGATAATCCAAGAGATTCGGTGTACTCCCACACAGATTGCTGCAGATTCAATGGCTTGCCATCCAATATCCAAAGAAAAAGTTCTTTATTTTCATTTTGTCTTGCTTATAATGGGATAGTTAATAGTGTCTCTGATCCCATGATCATAATGCAAATGAAATTAACTTTTGCCAAAGACTACATTATAAAACATCAAAGAGTTAAGCTTTACAAAGTTTAAAAACTTCCATCAAATATTATTAAAATCAGACTGCTAACAAATATATAAAGAATAAAGGAAAATAAATTATTTTGTACTATTAAGTTTTGAGTCAGAAAAAATTGTTTTTCATCTGGACCTGTGATTAATATTCAGAGAGACTTTTGTTAATGCCCTTTTCTGTCTGTTTTATAATATCATCAAAGTGTGAATAATTTACACATTTCCATGGACAAGATCTACACTATGAAATGGCTGAGAATGACATAAATGTTCTGTAGACATTGACAGCTGGAGGGTTTTTTTTAATATAAGGATATTCTGCAAAGTGCTTCCTCAGATTTTATGTCATGTTCTAAGGAACATGTGTTAATGGCACGTTTATTAATGTATCTAATGAACCACTGCACTTTTTCCCTCATAATTATGAGAAAGCCTCACTTTGCCTCTACCCAGGACAGAGTGAAACTCAGATCTCACTAGATATAAGCTCATGTTTCTGTTTCCTGGAGATGCACAATAAGACAGTGGCTTGGGATGTGAGGAGAAGCCATGGGATTCCTGGAACACCAGGTGTGACTTCTTCTGATTATGGGCTCCCATATGTTACCATGCGTGTGGACACACCACAAAACCACAAGAGCATGCCACTGTCCCATCACTCAGACAATGAGACTCAATACTTCAAAAATAAAGTACAGTTAAAAATTGTTAGGCGTGGGACTGCAGCGGTGGCTCAGCATTTGAAGCGCTTGCCTGGCATGCACAAGGACCTGGGTTCAAACCCCAGGACAACTAATGTTGGAGAAAAAAGTCCCAGATGAAAAATTAAATAAAGTTGATTCTGTTTTCTTCTCTTTAAAAAAAAATGTAGGCATGTATCCATTGAAAGCATTGATAAACCCTAATTTAAATTTGTGAAGTTCAGAGTAATGATGGTCAGAAAAAAAGGAAAAAAAATAAATGTTTTAATTTGCTGTTTGGCTAATGGCATTATTTATGAGAGAAATGTGGCTTCTAAATCCTATTGCATAATTTATAATGATGAAGAAATATTGCTCCCTTTTAAAAGAAGTTTTTAAAGTGGTGTAAAATGGTAGAAATGGAACAATTTGGACTGATAATTTAATGAAAGGATTTGAGAAACGACCATCGGGTGTTCGTTTAACTTCTGACCTCTAATAGTTTATTAAGGTTAGCATGCTTTCTCTGTTTTGCAAGACTCTCACAACGTCATGTGTCCACATAGATAAGGAAGATGCTGGGATGCGGGATTCTGTGTGGGCACAATCTATCTCCCTGTGAGAAGAGCAGTGTCACGGACTTGGGGGCACTGTCCACTCATGGAGGCACCCTCCACAGGTAACACTGTCACACTGTGGTCGCCTCAGAGCTGGTGGCTACCATGCCTTTGGTGGGGTGAGCCAATCTACTTTCTGCTTACTGCAGTTTCATTTGCATGCTGTGTTAATGTTCTGATCGAGTACATTAAAAGGGCTAAGTTAAAATATGATAAATATGTGGAACATCCAGGTTCATTTATCATCTTGACAGCTGGGCAAAAGCAGAAACTTCTGCAATGGACTTGAAATTTATCTTCTTGGGTTAAGGGACTCATATTCTACTCTTAACGCCTGGTGTGTGTGTGTGTGTGTGTGTGTGTGTGTGTGTGTGAGAGAGAGAGAGAGAGAGAGAGAGAGAGAGACTGGGGACTGACCAGGCAACTGTCCTACCATTTAGCTGCATGCTCACCCTTCTTATTTTATTTTATTGTTTGTTTTTATTGACTTTATTTTGAGATGGGTTCTCATTCCCTTGCCCAGACTGACCTTAAACTTGCAATCCTCCTATCTCAGCCTCCCAAGTAGTTGGAAATACAGGCACGCACTACTGTGCCTTGACTTTCTTAACTCATGGCATGAAGTTCAATGGCTGGTGGGGTGGGGGATGGGGATCTTTGGGCTCTTCTTTTTTTATATATGATTTACAATTCTGTAGAGCAATAAGTGGTTCTGTAGCTCTAGGTTTCTTTTGCTTTTTTTTTTTTTTTGCTTGTTTGTTTGCTTTTTTATTTTATGTTTTGTTTTGTTTTAAACAAATAGTCAAGAAGCAAACTTGGATTCTAATAGACTTTAAGCTAATTAAGGTAAAAAAATTAAGTCTGGAAATGAGTGATGGATTAAAGGTAACATAGGTGTACTGGGCATTGTTCTAGCCATCCTTTGTCAACTTTTTTTTTTTTTTAATAAACAGAGAGAGGGACAATGAGAGAGAAAAAAGGGAGAATCTATTTTTTTAGTTTTCCATGTGGCTTTTGTTGCTCTGACACTTCATTGTGTATGTGATGCTGGGGTTCAAGCCTGTGACCTCATGCATGCCAGGGAAGTGCTGAGCCACCCTCCAGCCCTGGACTCTACCTTGTAAAGCTGTTTCACTCTTCTCTAGAGCAAGCTTCTGTCATGCTACTTCCTAGGCCAGGAACCAGCTGATCTTCTGCCCATCTTGAATCAAGGTAAGGCTTCTGGGAAATATTCAGCAGTACCAAGTTGTCCCACAATCTGGTTCCATCCTCAATTTCCAGAGAAATATTCTTTATTCCTTTTAATGCATTTTGGGTAATCAAAGCAATCTGTTACCTACTATCTATATACACCTTGTACAGCTTCTACTTTTTTGAATTTTTGCATAATTCTGCATCCTCCCATGCTTCTTCTTTATCACTTTGAAGAAATTCAATCATCTTTTCCCAGAACTTTATTCATTTACCTCTAGACCTTCCTTGTTTTCCCCATTTTTCCATAATGTTTTATTAACATTCCTTTCATGAAACTTATTACCTTATACCTTGTACCTACCGAATGCCACAAAAACCTTTGATGAGAAGAGAATTTATGTCTTTCTTTTTTATATATTGTCCACAACCTAGAACTGCAAACAGAATAAGCTAAAAAAATAGTTGGAGATTTTTGCTGTTGTTTTTAGTCATAAATCTTTGAGTCAAGCACAGTGGAGTTTTTACTTTTATTTTACACTCTGTAGTTAGGCATAACATTTGTTATTTTGGTGTATGAGTTTGTTTTTCTCTTGATTGATTAAGCTAATTCATCTGAATATTCCTTGAGAATTTTCAGCTGTAATATCTCTAAATAAATGTGCATTTAAAGCCCTTGCAGGTAAATTTCAACAGTCTTGTTCTTTCTCACTCCCATTAGAGTCACTTTAAAAATATTCAGCAAGGGGATATAATGAAAGAAAAATGCAATTCCACATGAATTTTATGGGAAATAATAATTGACTCCTTCTCTAAAACCATAAGTGGTGAGACCATAATTCTTAAAGAATTTTTAGCTTACAAAAAATATTACTGATGAAAACACATCCTCTGACTATGCCTCTCAATTTATAACTTGGGTAACTCCTAGTTCAAAGATGTGTCATTACATCTGTACTGTATAAGGAAGGATTTCTTTAAAAGGATATGTTATGTAAATTTACCCTTTAGCATATTCTGCGAAGGAAAAGGGAATAGCACATATTTTTCCTTTTACACTTCAAATAGCAATGAAGAACTCAGATACTTTCAGTAGTGCTTAATCCAAGTAAAATTAACAAGCCGAAACATAACAGAGTTAAATACAAGGAAAAATTTATTTCACCCTTTAAGCATTCTGAAAAGAGAAATCAAAGACAAGTTGGTAATTTAAAGTAAGAGTCCCTGCACAAAAGAGACCTATTTAACAGGTTAAGATTAACATCTAATGTATAAATAAGTACTAAAATGAAAGATTTATGGATTAGAGACAGCATTCACTAAAAAAAATGAAGAAGAAGAAAAGTCAGCTCATTCTTTTATAAGTGTTAGAAAAATTGGTCTAGTGATAGAAAGATTATTTCATGCGCATAATAAGTGTCATAAGAGGGCTAGAACAGGTACTCAGCAGTTAGACCACTGGCATGCCTGAGGACCTAGGTTCGAACCCCAGCACCACACATACAACCAAGTGTCAGAGAAACTGAAACCAGATGAAAAAAATAAATAAAATTGATGGTTTCTGTCTCTCTCACTATATCCCTCTCTCAAAAAAGAAAAGTATCACACTGCAAAACAAAAAAATACATATGCAGCTTGAATTATGGAAGGGATTTCTTTTAAATTACCATATTGGAGAGAAACAATCAAGAAATTATATTCTTCTGGTTAGTAGCAGACCTAATAAAATTTGTGCTTAAAATTGTAACATAATATTTGTGGAAAGCCCACTATGGATAAGAATGCAGAAAACAGGAGGAAGGGCTGGACTCTCACCCTGTGAAGAAAGCGCCCCCTTTGGTCAGAATCCTTTACTGCATGACATCAGCAATTAGCTTTCTCTGGGTTCCACTGCTGCCTGGCCACAGCTGAGCAGCAGGAGTGTCAGCAGCCCCTGAGCAGCTGCTTCCTCCATTGATTCAGGTCGCATTCCAAGTCCACTTCCAACATTACCCCTTTTCATTTATTTGCTGTGCCTTCATGTTTGTTGGTCAATTCTTTCTTCTCATTATTTACTGTTGTAAAATATCAACTAGCTTGCCCTTGGGAGACACCGGGAGCACCAATGCATTTCACTGTGGGTGCTGAATAACACACACCAAACAAATCTGAGAGCACTGATGTGATTGGACCCGGACCATGATGCATGCTGCAAGTCCTTCACATACAGATATGTCGTAGAGAGCTGCAGCAGGTCTGCTCTTTACGGACTTCACCCACAGTTAGCATTTTGTCCTAAAGGAAAACTTAACTGTTTTTCAGAGAGGCTGCTGCAGAGGTAAATTGTAATTGAAATCCGTACATATAGACAGAATCTTTAAGCTCCTGGAAAAAATAATTCACAACTCATAATTTTGTACCTGGCAAAAGTATATTTCAAAGACATTTGTGAAAGAAGATTTTCCAATAAACAGAAGCTCTGTATGACATTGAAGACAGTGGGAAAAATGTGCCTTAAATACTGTAAATAAAACTAACTACCAAATAAGAAGCACTGTCAACCTAGATTTTAAAACTTTATGAAAATGTCTTTCAAAAGTTAAGACAAAATAACAACTCTTTTTTTTTTTCAGAAAATTTGCTGCCAGCATACTTGAAGTGAGTACTATTAAAGGAACTTATTTAGGCAGACAGAAAATGATATCATACGGACATGAGGACCCGAGATGAAAGAGAGGAGGAAGGTAAGAAAGATTGGAGGAAAGAAACAGGAGGGAGGGAGAGAGAAAGGGAGGGAGGGAGGGAGGGAGAAAGGAAGGGAGGAAGGGCTGAAGGAAGGAAGGAAAAAAGAGAAAAAAGAGCAACAGAGGACAGTATTTGAGTAAATGTATAAGGTGAATTTTTCTTATTTAAATTACTCTGAAGACCATTAATTAATCATGCAGCAATAATATCAATGACTTATAGAGATCATAACAATAAAGATACTAAGTATATTACTAAATATGAAAAACAGCAAGAATTGGAAAATGTAAGTACAAGTGATGTAATATTATTTGGAGGTTAACTGTGATAAGTTGAAGACATAACATTTATACAACTGACTAGAGTATAAAAAAACAAATTGGGGTCTGGAGCAGTGGCTCAGTGGTTATAGAACTTGCCTGGCATGCATGAGGACACAAGTTTGAACACCAGCTCCATGTATACAACAGTGACAGAGCAACAAAAGCCACATGAAAAACTAAATAAAATTGATTCTCTATTCTCTCTCTCTTTCTCTGTCTCTCTCTCTTAAAAACAGGTATAAAGATGTATAACAACTTGGAGACTAAAGGGAATACTAAAAAGAAAAATGAAACAAAGTGGAAAAAGAATAAATGGAACATATGGCAAAACAGAAAATAGGATATTATATCAAATTTAAAGAGTATAATTATTGAAAATGGCATTAAATTTAAATGGTCTAAATGATTATATTAAAAGGAAAGGATTATCAGATTGGATAGAAAAGAATCAACTATCAGAAACAATTTAAATAAAAATGACAGCTTTAAAATATAAGGATGAAAGAATTTATGCATAGTAATTATTAATCAAAAGAAAACTGAAGTAACTATACTAAAATCAAACAAATTAGATTTCATAATGAGAAATATTTAGAGGAATAATGAGTATGAGTCAGTTAATCAAAATGACATAGTAATTGAGATGTGCATACACTTAGTGAGAAGGCTTCAAAATGCTTGAAGCTAAAACTGAAGTAGAAGAAGAAAAAAACACAGAAGGGATGGTAGATTTGACTGTCTCTGTTCACATGATTGATAACCAAAGGCACAGGAGATCAGTGCAGACATGACTTAAACACACACACACACACACACACACACACACACACACACAAATCAAATTGACCTCAGTGAAACTTCCTTCCAAGAGAATGTGAGATAATTCACCACAATGAAGCATATTCTGGACAGAAACATCTGTCAGTAAATTTAAAAGGACAAAAAATATGCAAGGAATGTTATGTTAATATGTGAGATTAAAATATAAATCTAGAATGGACAATAATTGGGAAAGTCACAAAATATTGGAAAAAACCCAGCCTAATTTCAAGGAAAAAAAAAGGTTGAGGAAGAGGATTTTTCTTTTTGTCTAAACAGAAAATGAAAAATAAATAATTACCAAAACTTTTGAATGTAGGAGAAAAAGGCTTACATGGAAATTTAGAGCATTAAATTCTCTATGCAATATAAAGAAATATTACTAATTGACTTCATGTTCTTTGTTAAGAGATTAGAAATGTAAGAGAAAAGAAACCCAAAAAGAAGACAAAGCAGTTGATAGTGAGGTAAGCGGAAGCCTACATAATAAGAAGCTGGAATAAACAACAGGAAGAGAAAGGTTTAAATGTAGCTTCCTCGACAAGTACAGTGATATTAAGAAACCTTCAACCCAACGATTAATTTTAAAAAAAGGGAAAGAAGAGATAATTGATCATTATCTAGAACAAAACAAGAGGCACCACGACAGACACTGAACAAATTATCGATAGAACACAAAATACTAAACAAATGTAGGAAATCAAGCCCAGTCACTTGTAAGTAGGAAAATAGGTCAAAATCCTGAGGGATTTATCCCAAAAGTGAATATTCATCTGGAATGTGACATTTATCTCTAAAATTTACCTTTAAAATTTATCTTATTAACATCAACACTACTCTTCTCTTGTTTTATTAGATGTATACACTACTCTTTTCAAAAAGTATTTTGAACTATAGTTCTTTGCTTATCAAGTAACTTTATAATCAGCTTATCAATTTCACTAAATAATATATTCTGTTCGTATTGGAGAGAATTTGCATTGTTATTGAATCTTTTGATGCATGAACACAGTGCATCTCTTCACATGGTTTTACATTTTTTTCCCTGAAAAATATTTTCCAATTTTCTAGATATTTGTTTTCAGTATAGTTTCTTAGACTTCTCACTAAATATTTCATATTTTTAAAAATATTTCAATATTAGTATATTGAAATAGAATTGAGGCTTTTCTGAAAATATTTATATTTCATAACTCAGCCATGTCAAAATGACTGAGAGAATTGCAACATCAGATTTCAAGAATTATTAGATACTAGAGTAACCAAGACATTGCATTATTGATGCAAGTTTAGAAATACAATACCAAATTAGCTATGCTTCTATTTACAGATATGAAAAAGTATCTCGAGAATGAAAACTTGGGCAAAGACAAAAAAGCAGAACTTCAATAAATAAAAAATAAATAATTGAAATTAGTGAATAGGAAGATGAGGCAGGAAAAAAGTATCCAGTTTAAAGGCACAGAAAGATAAATAAATGGAAAACAAGAAATCAAGTAAGAAGATGTAGGTGGCAGGTACACAATAAAATAAGAGATCAGGGTCTGGAGAAGTGGCTCTGCAGTTACTGCTCTTGCCTGGAATGTGCGAGTACACGGGTTCAAACCCCAGCACCCACTTACACAACTAAGTGTCAGAGCAGTGAAAGTCATGTGAAAAACTCAATAAAAATTGATTCTCTCTGTCTGTCTCTCTCACTGTCCTTCTTTCTTTAAAAAAAAAAAAGAGAGAGAGATCAGCTAGAAGCAGAATTTCAAGAATAATGTCTAAGAATTATCCAAACATTATGAAATATGTATACACATATTTAAAAAATGTAATCAACCCCCAGCAGAGAACAAAAAGTTTTTAAAGGATTTGAGAAAATAATTAGAGAGAGAGAAAAATAAAAAAGATGAGCAAAAGTACAGGGAAATTGAAAAGCAGGAAAGTGGTCAGCCACAAAGGACACACACACATGGGGAGCGTCCAGGCCAAACGTAGGCTACAAGTTCTACTGAGGCATGTCACACCTACTTGCAAAAGTTGACCATAACGTGCCTGCTTTCTCAGCAGAAATTAATTATATCAACGTCCCAACAGGGTCCCATCAGGAAACAGCCCACCAAAGCAGCTGATGTGGAAAGAATGTAAAGGATATTGGATTAGAAGCACAGGTGGGCACAGCTTTCCCTGTGAGGGGCCAGGTAGTAATTTGTTGTCCAGCAGATTCAGCCACCCAGTGCTGCAGGTGGGGCCACCCAAAGTGGCCACACAGAATAGGAGCGCTTGAGCTGCCTGGAGGAAGCAGTGTACAAAACCATCCAAGGTTAAATCTGACCCACCAGCCAGAGTTTGCTGGTGCCTGGATTCGGTCAAGTCTGGCAGGTGTCTGCCTCGCTACCTAAAGGCTGTGCAATCTGAAGTTAGTTCATAAATCTCTGCTTGCTTCAGAGTGCTCATCTGAGAAATGGAACTAGTCTTCTTGTCTCAGGGTTTTGTAATAAGATTAAAATTAGAAAAACATGAAAATTCTTAAATATCTCTACATTAAGAATAACTTTTCAGTTTGCTTAATCAAAGGTATCTGACTGTGTTAGAAGGTGCAGAACCCATTGCTAAATGAACGGCTATTTGAAAGCAAAATGAGGAGAATAATTGTTGTTTTTCTATCTGTTTTAGTCAGCTTTTTCATTGCTATAACTCAAGGACATGACAAGACCAATTTTAGAAGGAAAGTTGATTTAGGGGCTTGTTGGTTTCAGAGGTCCTAGTCCCTAGAAGGCCGGCTTCATTCCTCTGGGCTGGTGGTGAGGCTAAACAGCATGGCAGAAGGCATGTCTCCAGGGACCAGAGAGAGACTCCATGTCAGATCCAAAATATATACCCAAAGGCACATCCCCAGTGACACACCTCCTCCAGCCACACCCTGCCTGCTTCAGCTGCCAGTTAATCCCCATTAATCCCTAGGGATTAACTCACTGCTTGGGTCAAGGCTCCCATAATCCAATCATTTCAAGTCAGCCTTCCTGAACTGTCATGCATGAGCTTTTGGAGCACACCTTTCATCCAAACCACAGCACTATGCACCTCAATCCAAGCTGTTTTGATGACCTATCCAAAGTATTCATCTGTTACTTGATTCCATTACCCATTTGAATCTGAATGAGCATTTAATTGCTATTAATGCAAGCATATCTCCCTGCAGATAAATCACTCATCTTCTTACAGAGGAAAAAGTGAGAATTGCCTTTGGAAGAAGTAATAAAGCAACAATTTTGTGCACACTGCTAAGAGAAATAATCACATTTTTTGGGGTAAGATAAAACAGATTCATCATTCAATTAAAAATTTTGGTTGCCATCTGGTTTTGGAAGAATTGTTTCATTTATTAAAATGTAACCACTGTTGTTGTTTTTCTGTGTGTGTGAAAGTCCATTTTAAAGAGAACCGTACAGAATTCCAAATGTAACAGAAAGAAAAAATGATGTTGAGTTGAGACTAAAACCATGAGCCAGAATATGGTATTCTAATACTTGAGAGGAACTGAAAAGCGGTTCCCTGCTTCAGCAAGAAATATTGAAATGCCTCCTATGATATTGAACAATAATGTCTAAAAACTGATTGTATCAAATTTGATATTGGATAAATCATTTACTCTGCTTCTATTGATTTTACTAAAAATATCCCATCAGCATGATTACAACACTGAATATTTTGTTTAATCTAAATAAGAAGAATGGTATCATATTATTTTTAAACATGAATCCATATCAAATATTACACTAGTAAATGTGCAAATTTGATAATTCTCTTAGAAACAGCATGAATGTACTTAATTTTGCTTGCCAGCACTAAAATGATGGCAATAATTTGGTGACTGTACTGATGGTAGCAGAGCTGAGCTGAATTTCCTGCCTGCTGGGTGCAATTATTACACCGTAACAATAATGATATGCAAACAGGACCGTCTTTCCCTGTTTACAGCTGGAATAATCAGACTTTCATAAAATAAACCAATGGAGAATTATATTGCTAAAACAAAGCTCTCGGATTTCATACAGTTCAGTTCATTTTAGAATGAGGTTCGGAACAGCGTGCCCTCAGCCTCAAGGTCTGGACTGAAGCTCATTCTCAGCACCCTGCTGGGGTTCCACCTGGGGTTCCCTAGCCCAGCTTCCTCTTTGCTTATCATACATTGTTAGTTCTATGGCCGAGATATACAAATAAGGGAGGTACAGAAGTTGAAATTGAGCTAAAACAGATAAACCAGTGAAGGAAGCAACACTATAGCTGGCTGTTGGTGAGGGATGTCTGATGAAGTTGGACCATTCCATTGAATTTTGAGTGTGATAACTTGACCAATGACCATGGTAGATGAGGACCCAAGCGTAAGTGGCAAGCATTTCCAGGTAGATAATTAAACACAACTGGATTTCTAACATTAGTAAAAAATCAATCATTTTACAAATATGTTTTTATTTTACAAATTCAGGTTTGCTATAAATATAACTTAATATAAAGTTAACAAAATAATAAGAACTTGTGGAAGGTGTAATAAATTAAAATCTGAATATTATATGGTTGTTTTAGTCACATACTTGAGCTTCAACATCCACTTGTACATTTATTTTTATAATAAAAATAAAATGTTAAAAAATCCTGTCACATTTTTATATTTAAATTATCTTATAATTTGTTTTGTAACCAGATTATTGACTGTTTGATTTTGAATCTGAGAAAATGTCATTTCACTGAAATACAAATTTTTATTTCATCCATCCTAATGTACTAAAAATAATCTATTTAACTATGCAAAATTAAAGATGCCAGCAAGGTGGCCTTTTCATTGTATCCCAGCTTCTACTAATAACCTGAACTCTCAGTAAATAGAGATCATTAACCAAAAGAAATTATAAATATTATCACAGAGTCTAATGGATTGCATAAAACAGCTTTCATTAAAAATAAGAATCACTGGGAATTCCAACAAGTCAGTAGGTCACTGGGAATTCCAACAAGTCAGTAGGTCATGGATGTTGAGAAAAAATTTTCTGGTCTTTCTGCATCTTGCTGCATTCTAGAATTACAAAGTCAGTAACAGACACAGAATCACCTGTATCTGCATATGTTACCATCCAATCATTGACACATAATTTTAAAATCTACACTATTCAAAAGCATGCAACACTGATAAATTTAACAAAAGGTACAGAAGACTGAAAAAGTACACTCGAAGCTTCAGTTCAAAAACTAAAAGTTAATAAAGGATGAAATTAAAGACGATATAAATAGGTGGATGTGTCTTAGCTCATTTCCTAGCTATAAAAGAACATCTGTCCTGTTTCTTTTTTCTCAATACCAGCTAAAACTAAAGTGATAACAATCAGAAGAGAGGATGGCCTTTGGAAGGTGGAAAATGATACACAGACCCATGAAGAAATTTGGGATGATGTAAATATTTGAAATCTTGAGTAGGTGGCTGTGATGCAAATCTATCTCTGATGGTATGTATTTATTTCAAGTCCTGGGTTGGGAACTTAATCCCCAACCCAAAAGTGTTGGGAGGGGCAGCTTTGGGGACCTGCTGTGCTTCACCCTCATAAAGGATTCAACACCACCATCCACAAAGACTTGCTGGGTGGGATTGGTTTCTCTTCCCCTTGCTTTTCCTGCCCTATGAGGATGCAACAGGAAAGCCCTCAGCAGATGCCAGCACCCTGAATTAGATTCCTCTGCCTCAGGAACCATGGGAAATAAACTCCTATTCCTTATAAATCACCCAGGCTCAGTCAGCACTACATGCACCAAAATGGTACAAAATTTGGTACAAAATGGTAAAAATTTGATTTCTACATTTATGAACTGTTTGTCCTACCATATGTAAAATTTAATTTGATTAAGGAGAAATAATATAGTAAGAAATTAGCCTTTTTTTCTTTTGGCATTAATTATAGGTCAAATAGTAAGGTCCACACTTCAAAAGATTTTCCATATTCTAAAAATTTTAATGGATTCTCAGGCAAGAAAGTAATAAATATTAAGTTACTATGTCTTAGTATTCAAAGAAATTTACATAAAATGTAGGTTTATCAAGTATTATAATTTTCTTTCTCTTTCTCTAATACAGATTTTCAAGTATTGAAATTTAAAATGAAAAACAGAAAATTAGAACATATATCAATCCAGTCTGAAGCCTTTGAAAATGCATATCAATTAAAAATCACCTTCAAATCACTTTTTATGACCAATTTACAGATTAAACTGAGTTATTGTTAAAGATTAATTAACAAGAAGTTCAATAAGCTTTGAAGTATTCAGTCAAAATGTGTAGTATCATATTATTAGAATCCAAAGGTAATAGTACTAATTTACATATCACCTCTGAAAGCAATTTTAATTACATTAACATTGAAATTTAACTTGTAAAGTTTTAGTGTGTCATTATTAATCTCAACCAAAGCAAATTTATTAGAAGATATCAATTAAGTAGGTCAATAATGATGTTCTGTTATTAAAGATATAGGATCTTTTCAGTTGTGATAAAATAGCACATTAAGAGTTCTATTAAGTATTATGGTTTTAAATAATGTGAATTATTTTTCAAACTTTTATTAGATTCAATAAACTATGATGTGTAATCATTAATGTGACCAAGATTTCTGCTAAATAATTCTGAATTAATGCTTCATTCCAATGCTTATTACTTAATCCTAAACTCCACTTTATAAATTTGACATAAAATGGATAATCTAGGAAATATGCATTTACCCAAATGATTTTAAAATATCTCTTTCCACAATAAATTAGAAAGGTAACACTTTTAGCTTATAGAAAATTAAACATAAAATGTAGGTTTCAAATTTTATAAATGAAGTTAATTTCAGCAGATATTTTAAAAGTATTTCTCAATGCACCATACGTAACTCCTAACTAATCAAAGTGGCAGCGTGGTTTAAATAAATGCTCAATAGTGTGGATTACATGACAAGTCTAACTATCCACCTTGAGATGAAATACAAGACAAGATAAAATATCTTGCATTCTCCTCCAAGGCCCAGTCTTGGCCAGGAAAGTGGCAACAATAGAAGGTATCACTGTGATTGGCAGAAGAATGCTTTTCCCTTTCTTCTGTCCCAAGGTTCCATGCTGAGCCTGGTAGCCAGGCTGCATTGACAGCGGACAGGGAGGAGTGGCAGAGGGAGCCAGGACCTCGCCCTTGGCTGTCATTTATTGTGCTGGAAGGTTTGTTTTGCCAGGTTTAAATCTCACAGGCAACAAGGTAGTCATAAACTGATTAGCACAACTGTCCCATCAGTTCTGAATAGATGAAAACTTTATTGAACAATGCGCACCTACCAGTATATCTGAGTCAAATGCTTGATTCTGATTCTCCCAATTTTTGCACCTCTCTCAGGTCCTCAAAACTAGAATTAGTGCAAATTATACAACAATCACAATCAGTAATGAAGAATCTGAGGAAGCATGTGAAAGAAAAGTAACAATTTTACATAAGAACATGTGAATTTATAGTATGCACTATAAATGTATCCAAATTTTTCTAAGATCTTGTTGTTTGTTTTGTGTTGTGTTTTTGTGGTACATGGCATGGAACACAGGGCCTGGAACATGCTATGCAATGACCCACCGCCTAGCTACTCCCATCCTCTAATATTTTATCTAATAAAGTCAGTGTGAGTTTGGGAGGAAATTTAACAGGTTTTTTTTTTTTTAGAGGGACAGTGAGAGAGAGAGAATCAATTTTTATTTAGTTTTTCATGTGGCTTTCATTGCTCCATCATTTCATTGTGTATGTAGTGCTGGGGTTCTACTCCGTGTCTTTCTGCATGTCAAGCATGGCCCCAATACCACTGAGCTGCGGTTCCAGCCCCAACAACATAAAGTTTTAAGGTTTATCTGGAAGGACAATAAGTGTCATAATAGTAAAAATAAATAGAAAGATATTTAATTAATAGTATGTGGCAAGGTTAGACCAAGAAGATATATGTATCAAACATAAAACAAAAAGAACCATCTTACACTTCGATAATTGGTACATAAAATGGAAGTAGCCTGTGTCATACAGGATATTTTAATATATTAAAAATGAGCCATTTCAAAAGAAATATAACAGAGACATTACTTAGTTATTATTACACAAATAATTGGTTAACATGTAGGAAAAATTTTCAACTGAGCTCATTTTGTAGGTGAATTAGAGAGTAAAAATGCATGTACAATATATTGTTTTAAATATTCACAACCATGAAAAGGCAGAGTACTAACGTTACCTTTTGGCATGGCAAAAATGCTTAATTAACTCTGTTCACATTTTTCAACAACACAGTACTTTGCTGGTAAGCACAGTGACCATAGTAAATGCTCATCACATCTACAAAAGACCTTCACAGTGCAACTCGAGTGGTGGTTGAACAAATAAGTGGGCTCCAGTGAACCCAGTGTAGCCAAGTAGACATACACCTAGGCACACAACTGCATAAATGCAGGCATGCTGAGAATCTCAAGGGCACAACCACAGCAGACTGAGGCACTGTTTACTCTGAGGACAGGAGCTCTGAAAGTTTAGGCCAAGTGGCTTCCTCATTTGATTATCTACAGTCTTCACATCTAGAAAGAGAGCAGGGTTGGAGTTTTAGAGATTACTCACAGTGCCAGGACCAGCATCTCTCAGCCAGATAATTTGAATTTTCAGTAGTAGGGGCATTAGCAACGGAATGAAGTCTCTCCCTTGACTGACCTGGAATATTGATCCAACAAATGAAAAGATTCCTTGACAGTCCTAGTACTGGAGTGGGGCCAACAATTAAGCGAGCTTTATCAGTCAGATAAGAACCTGCCTCTGTCTTATGAGTGTCACCATGGTTTACAGAAGTCCCAGGGCTGTGGGGTTGACATGCAGTTGAGGGAGACACCTGTCATTCTTTTCACGTATCCGCTGGACCTTTCCAGTCTCACCTAGCCTGGAATCTCTCTTCTCTCTTACATGATCATTGTTTTTTTCCCCCTAAATTATTTCTGTGAGCTTTCAAGCATGCTGAAATAGTTCCCAAGTTTTTAAAAAATATATCCACTGACTCCACATGCCCTCAGTCACCACCTCAAGTTTCATTCCGCTTTACTACTGAATCCACTTCCCATCTCCCTTTGTCTTCTTGCAGACCAATGAGGCTTTTATCCCTGAACGCTTGACTAAACTGGCCCTTGGTAAGTAAGGGTTTTAAGTGACTTCCACACGGCCAAATTCCAGACTTTCCCTCACTGGACCAATCAGCAATGCAGAGCAGAGGGTCCCTCCTTCTTCCCTAAAACTCTTTCCCTACTTGGCTCCAGAGAACACACCCTCTGCTGATGACCCTCTGAACACACTGACCTTTTTGTTCTTCTTTGAGGGTTCTTGTCCTGCAGTCTTGTAAAATCAGGGTCCTTAGAGCTCAGTGTTTGTTCCTCCTATTTTTTCTCTTATCAATGATCTCCTTCACTCCCATCACCTTAACTTTCAGCTATAAATGAAATATATTCTGAAGGCTACATGGGAAGGAAAGATTTAGTACTAAGTCTATGACCTATTCCTTTTTTACCTGTAAAATCTCAGCCCAGTGTTTTTTAAAACATATTTAAAAGGACCTCTTGGTAAAAGAAATAATAGTATTTACTAGAAGAGCAATCACAGTAAGTCCTTTTTTATAATGCATTTTTAGCAGGATATATCCAGCCCAAAGAGATTATTCTATTGTATAAAGTAGGACCTATGGATATATAGGGAAATTCCTGGATAAAGAATATAAAGAAATTATATAATTAACAGATTTTAGATGATAATTTGAAATGAAAATGCTCTGTAACAGAAATGGTTTTCTCCATGAAAAATAACAGCACATCCATTACTCAAACACCTCATCTGTTAACCTGACGAGGAATTGCATCTGGACAGGGAAAACTTAGGTTATATATTTACTGGATGTGATGTCACATGGCTTCAGACTTCAAGAACAAGTCTGGTGATTAGCGGTGAACATTCTATCAACTGAAGTTCTATATGGAGGCACCTCCATGAATTTCCTGAGTCTGATTTAATAATTAGGTCCTTATGTATCACTCCCAAATTTATTTTCCAGCTAAAACACCTTCACCAAGAATAATACAGAATCCATTGCCCAATCCATTTGATGTAAATTGTCTCTGTCCAATTTAACCTTTTAAAAGAATATTCAACTTGCTAAAAGATAATTGAGTCTTTCCCATCTAATAAATGCTCGTTCAATTCAATTCAATGCAACTCACTCATTCTCTACTTGGACAGGGAATATGTGTGTGTGTGTGTGTGTGTGTGTGTGTGTGTGTGTGTGTGTTTTACCCTGCCACTTTGCTGAATTCATTGATTATAACAGTATTTTTGTGTGTGAGTTTGTTTTCTATATGGAAGATTGCATCATCTACAAAAAAAAATTTTACTTTTTTCTAATAGGAACATCTTAAAATCTTTTTCCTGCATTCATCATGGCCAAAACTTCTACAGCAATGTTTAGTAGAAGTGCTGAAGACAAACATCCTCAGGGGGTTTTTGATCTCAGGGGAAGTTCTTACTCTTCGCTTATGAAGAATGGTTTTCATGTTGGGTTCTCATTGATGTGTTCATGAGGTTGAGGAGTTTGTCCTTATCCAGTGTGTTAACCATTTCATCATGAATTGGTACGGGATTTTGTCAAAGGATTTTCATTCTTTTCTTTTTAATGGTTCAGCATCGTCTCATATAATGAAGGGATTCATTGGTTCACATTCACACATGCATACATATTGACAGAGTAGCTTAATACTGCTCCTTGTCCAGGATTTCAACCCTTCTCCCACTCCTGGATCTCATGACGCCTCTGTAGTTCCCCCAAGTTACAGGTATTAATAACCATATACATGTAATTTGAACTTTGAAATTTCTAGATTTATATGTCTGCCTGGGTGCATTTTGGCTTCTCATGTGAGTCAGCTGTACTCTACAGTATTGAAATCCCCTTTTTCCTTCCTCTCCTCCCTCTCTTTCTCCCTTAGCCCCTTCATAGCTACAGACCCCACAACGTATATGTTACTTAAATTTGGTGGTTCTATTAAATAAATTTAACTAACTTTCATCGTATCTTAGGTTCTACTCTAACTTCCATATATGACATAAAACAGTCAACTTCTGTGTTTGGCTTATTTAATTCAGCATGATTTTTTCCCATTTCCATTCATTTACCTGCAAAAATATTATTCTTTCTAAAAGCTGAGTAGAACTCCATTGTGCGTGTGTGTGTGTGTGTGTGTGTAATTTTTGGATCCATTCATCCAATGAAGAGTATCTAGATTGTTTCCGTATTTTTGCTATTGTAAATTAAGCTTCTATAAACATTGATGTAGCTGTATCTCTATTAAGAGCATTATGAGCTAATGCTTGCATTTCTGGGAAAATACCCAGGAGTGGGATAGCTGGGTCATAAGGTGATTCCATCCCTAATTGTTTGAGGAGTCTCCACAGTGTTTTCCAGAGTGGCTGAAGCAATTTGCAGTTCCATCAACAGTGTATTCATATTTCTTTATCCTCACAACCCCTCCAGCATCTGTTATTGTTCATAGTCTTCATTTTAGCCATTCTGACTGGAGTGAGGTAGAATCTCAGTGTAGTTTTAATTTGCATTTCTTGGATGCATAATGATATACAACACTGTCTCCTATATTTTTGACTTTTTGAGCTTCCTCTGCTGAGAAGTTTCTGTTTAGTTCTATAGACCATATATTGATTGGAATGTTTGTGGTTTTGGTGTTAAGTTCTTTGAATTTTTTCTATATTCTAGATATTAGGCCCCTGTCAGAGAAGTAACAGGCCATGATTTTCTCCTGTTCAGTAGGTTCTCTCTTGATACTCCTTGACTAATTCCTTAGCTGTACAGAAGCTTTTCGGTTTAATGGCATTCCACTCATTAATTCTTGTGCTATGGGAGTCTTGTTAAGGAAGAAGGTGCCTACACCAACACGGTGGCATGTAGATCATAATTTTTCTTCTAATAATTGTGTGGTTGCTGGTTTAATTCCTATTCCTTTGATCCACTTTGATTTGATTTTTTCAGGGTGAAAAACAGGGATCTGATTTCAATTGTCAGCATATGACCGTCCAGTTTCTCTAGCACCATTTGTTGAACAGGCTGTCTTTCCTCCACACTGTACTTTTTCCCCCTTTGTCAAATTTTAGATGATGAAAGACTTGTGGGTTAATCTCAGTGTCTTCTAATGTATTCCATTGGTCTTTCTGCTTGTTATGATATCAATACCATGCTGTTTTTGTTATTACAATTCTATGGTATAACTTCAGGTCAGGAATTACTGTGATCCCTCCTATTTTGGCTTTTTATTTTGTTTTGTTTTTATTTTTGCTTAGTAGTGCTGTAGCTATTCTGGATTTCTTACTTCTCCAAATGAATTTTAGAGTTGATTTTTCTATATCTGTTAAGAATGATATTGGTATCTTGGTGGGGATTGCATTGAATCTGTATAGCGCTTTTGGCAGAATGGCCATTTTAACTATGTTGATTCTGCCTAACCATAAACAAGGGATGTCTCTTCATCTTCTCAGGTCTTCTTCAATTTCTTTCTTCAGTGTTCAATAGTTTTTGTTGTATAGGACTTTTACTTATTTTGTTAGATAAATTCAAAAGTATTTTAGTTGTTTGAGGATGTCATGAATGGGACAAACATTCTGATTTCTTCTTCAGCAGAAATGCTGTTGAGTATAGGAATGCTATTGATTTTATGAGTGTTGATCTTGTATTCTGCCACTTTGCTGAATTCTTTTATAAGCTCTAGAAATCTTCTGATAGGGCTTTTTCGGTCTTCTAGGCAAAGGATCATACCATCAGCAAATAGAGATAGTTCAACTTCCTCATTTGCTATTTGAATCCCTTTGATTTTCTTCTGTTGTCTGATTCCTCTGTCTAGGGATTCAAGTACTAAATTGCATAAGAGTGGTGAGAGTGGGCAGCCTTGTCTTTTCCCCAAGTTTAGAGGGAATGATTTCAGTTTTTCTCCATTAAGTATAATATTGATTGTGGGTTTGTCACAAATGGCCTGGACAAAATTAAGATAAGTTCCTTTGATCCCTATTTTCTAAAGAATTTTGAGCATAAATTGGTGTTGGATTTTGTCAAAGGCCTTTTCTGCATCAATTAAGATGACTATATGGTTTTTGTCTTTCACTCTGTTTAGCTGATGAATTATATTTATTGATTTGCATACATTGAAGCAGCCTTGCATTCCTGGAATGAAGCCCACTTGATCATGATGTATTATCTTTTTGATGTGCTTCGGATTTTGCTAGGATTTTTGTTAAGGATTTTTGTGTCTATGTTCATCAGGAACATTGATCTGTAGTTTTCTTGATGTGTCTTTGTTGGGTTTTGGTATCAGGGTTATGGTTGCCTCAAAAAAGTTTTGGGGAGAGTTCCATCCTTTTCAATTTCATGGAATAGTTTACTAACGATAGGTTTAATTTTTTTCTGTAAAGGTCTTGTAGAACTCAGCTGAGAATCCATCAGGTCCTGGGCTTTTCATTTTTGGAAGGGCTTTGAGTGCTGTTTCAATTTCACTGGCTGAAATTGATTTGTTGAGCTGTTCATTATCTCCCTGCATCAGTTTGGGAACGTCGTATTTGGTTAGATATTTGTCCACATCTTCTAGAATCTTCAACTTGGAGGAGTATACTTTTCAAAATAGCTTCTGATAATCCTTTGGATTTCAGATAAGTCAGTGATGATAGATCCATTTTCATTTCTAATTTTGTTGATTGGCTTCATTTCTTTTCTTTTTCTTTTTTCTTTTCTTTTGATGAGGTTGGCCTGGGGTCTAACAACTATTTTATTTTTTTGAAAGAAAAACTTCTTATCTTTTTATTTTGTTGATGCTTTGTATTGTTTATTTATTCTCAATTTCAATGATTTTGGCTCTGATCTTGCTTATTTCCTCTTTTCTACTGGATTTGAGATTAGATGGTTCATCTTTTTGTAAAGATCTGAGGTATTGCATTATTTATTTGGGCTCTCTCCTGATTTTCGATGAAGACACTCAGTGCTATAAATTTACCTCTAAAAAAAGATTTCATACCATCCCCGAAGTAGCAATATATTGTGTCTTCATTTTCATTTCTAGGGATTTTTTGATTTCTGCTCTCCTTCCCTATTTAGTCCATCTTTCATTTAAGAGGATATTGTTCAATCTCCATGTATTTATATACTTTCTTTTACTTTCTTGCTGTTAATTGGTAGGATCATACTGTTGTGGTCTGATAAGATAGATGGGATTACACCAACATTTTTGTTTTTGCTAAGATTACCTTTGTGGACTAAGATATGACCTATTTTGTAGAAGGATCCATGTGCTGCTGAGAAGAAGGTAAACTCAACTGATTTTGGTTGGAATATTCTATAGATGTCTCTCTGGTGCATTTGAATTATAGAATTGATTAGGCTGGAGACTTCTTTGTTGATTTTTTGTTTTGATCTATTGGTGATAAAGGTTAATAAAAGTCTCCAAATAGTATTGTGTTGAGAAATCCTTCCACATATTTGGGAGTGTTGGAGTTTGGTGCATAAATGTTAGTTAACATGTAACTACAACTACAGTTGTAGTTACATCTTCTTGATGCAACATTCCCAAAACTAAGATGTAGTGGTCTTTTTTGTCTCTTCTGACTAATTTTTGGTAGAAAACCACTTATTGGATATGAATATCATGACATGGCTTGCTTTTTTAGGACATATGCATTGCAGGTTTTCTTCCAGCCTTTTGCCTTCAATCTCTGTGCTTAGCTGTCACATCAAACTCCTGTAAGCAGCATATTGTTGGATTTTTAAAAATATATTTTATTAAGGAATTGAGTTATTATATAATCATAAATGCTTTTAAAGTTATAATATGATATGCGTATATACTTAAACCAGAATTACCTGCTAGATCCTTCCCTATTCTCCCTGCCTCTCCTCTCCCCACCTACTCTATCCATCCCCTAACACATACCTATGATTGCCCCAGATTATGTGTTACTTTGCCTTTGTTGAGTCTAATATATGAGATTAAATACCTTTCATACAGGCCGGGGCTTAGCTCCAGCCTCCACAAATGAGTGAAAACATTTGACCCTTGACTCTGAATTTAGCTAAATTTGCTCAACATGATTTCTTCTGTCACTATCCATTTAAATTCAAAGGCTGCAATTTCGTTGTTTCTCATTGCTGATTAGAACTCCATGGTATATATATATACACCACAGTTTTTGGATCCATTCATCCAGTGAGGGGCATCTGGGTTGGTTCCATAATTTAGCTATTGTAAATTGAGCTGCTAGAAATGTAGATTTTGTTGTGTCACTGTAATGTGCTGATTCTAAATTCCCTGAAAAAATACCCAGGAGAGGAATAGCAGGATCATATGGTGGGTTCATCTATAATTTTTTGAGGACTCTCCACACTGCTTTCTAGAGGAGCTGTACCAGTCTGCAGTTCCACCAACAGTGTGTTAGTGTTCTATCTCCCAACAACTCCTCCAGCATCTGTTACTGTTTATATTCTTCATTTTTGCCAATCTGACTGGATTGAGGTGTTTTTGAGGTTTAGTTTTTTGAGTTCTTTGTAAATTTTGGATATTAGTCCCCTGTCAGAGGGATCACAGGCCATGTTTCTCTCCCATTCTGTAGGTTGTCTCTTGATAGTTTTTACCAATTTCTTTGCTGTGCAAAAGCTTTTTAGCTTAATGGCATCCCACTCGTTGATTTTTTACTTTAATTCTTTCACTTTAGGAGTCTTGTTGAGAAATCTTTGCCTATTCCCAAATGATGGAGTGTTTTGGTCATAATTTTTCTTCTAGCAGTTGTATGTAGCTGGTTTAATTCTTAGATTCTTGATTCATTTAGATTTCATTTTTGTGCAAGGTGAGAGAGAACAGCCTAATTTCAACTTTCTGCAGGTGGCTTTCCAGTTTGTCCAGCATCATTTGTTGACTAGGCTGTCATTTCTCTGTGTTTTATTTTGACCCCCTTTGTCAAAGAGCAGATGTTTAAAGATTTGTGGGTTTGTTTCAGAGTCTTTGATTCTATTCCATTGGTCTTCATTCCTGTTCTGATAGCAGTGCCATGCTGTTTTTTTTTTTTTTACTACAGCTCTATCGTATAGCTTTGGACCTATTATTGCAAATCCACCCGCTTCATCTGTCTTGCTTAGTAATGTTTTGGCTATTCTGGGCCCTTTGATGTTCTAAATGAATGTGAGAATTGATTTTTATATATCTGTAAAGAAAGACATTGGTATCTTGATGGGGATTGAAACTCCATCTTGCTTTTTGGGGCCATATGCAAGGCATATTTTTTTTTCCAATCTTTAACCCTCAATCTGTGGATGTCGTTGGCTATAAGGTGGTTCTCCTGTAAGCACCATATTTGTTGGATTTTGTTTTTAGATCCAATCCGCTAACCTGTGTTTTTGAGTAGTGCATTGAGACCATTCAAATTCAGTGTTAGAATAGTTACATGGTTGTGGTTCATATTCATTGTGTTTAATTAGTAAGTTCTGTGCTCTCTTGGTTGACTATTGATAGCAGGTACTTGTATTGAATTCCCTCTGTTTGTGGGTTTTGAATGGTGTTTGCTTGATCTTCTTTCTGATGTTTATCTTGAAGATTCTTTGTAAAGCTGTCTTTCTGTTTACAAATGCTGCAAATTTGATCCTATCATGAAAAGTTTTTATTTCTCCCTCAACTTTGAAGATTAAGAGAGAAGGGAATGTAAGTGACATAGGAAAGAAAGAAAAAATAAAAAATCCTTAATGAACGCTTGGTACTATAGTCACTGTGGTCGTCTCTGTACACTTTGGGAGCAGATGCTCACTGTCCACCTGAGTTATGTTAGCAGGGTCTCTCAGTCTATAATTATGTGATCTCACGCAGAGGACTGGATGTCCTCTGATTCCGGGGATCTCTAGGTAGAGAATGCCAAGAAGAAATCAGATTAAGGAATGCCCTAACGGCTGGTCTTTGCCAGCCTACCTAGGGATCTGAAACTCAGGAGTCTTAAGCCTTTTTATGCACAGGGTGGTTGAAATTTCTTCAATGCTCCCTCTGGTGGTTGCACTCCTTGTCCTCCGGGATTTTTGAACACAGACTGAGGTCTCTTAGAGTTTAGCTTGTCATGTGAGCCTTCCTGCTGGGGTATGAGTGGACCGGGCTGAGCAAAGCTCCCCTTTACTCCACAAACCTGAATCCCCCTAAGCAAAGAGAGGATGGGGCCTGTCCCATGCCTTCTCTTCCCAGTTCAGCCTGTGACCAGTTATTGGCACCTGGCACAATTGCCGAGTAGCCTGCTCAGAATTGCCTGCTCACTCCGCTGGAAAGTCTGTTGCAAAAGACTCCTCTGACTTTCACTTTTATGCAGGCAGTTGAGAGACACTGTTCTCCACTTACGCAGAGGAGGTGCAGTGGGAGTGTCTCTAGTTGAGCTCAATGCACGATTCCTTATAGAACTCGGCTTCTCTGTGCCAAATCAGACCAATCATTATGGTTCACCTCCTCCCCCACTCCCTTGCTCATTGGGAGTAATGGTGGTCGCAGCTGCAGCTGCTGTGTCGCAGCTGGGATGGATATAATCCCTCTTTTCCACTTGCATCATCCAAATCTCTGGTTATCCAAAAAACTCCCCTAGCCAGCAGTGTGTTTCAGTGATGATTTTCCCCAAAATATACCTTGTAGCAATGGAGCTGTCCTGGAATTTTTTCAACCCGTCATGGGGCCAAACAAGTAGCAGCCTTCCTGCAGCTTGCCATCTTGGAAAAATCGGATTTTGTTTTTTGATCAAGTCTGCTTTCTGTATCTTTGGATTAGGGCATTGAGTCCATTCACATTCAGTGTTAGCATAGATATGTGATTTTGGTTCTCTGGCATTGTGGCCTTTGCTGTATTTTGTGCCATCTTGGATATCTTTTAATGAGTTTTCTTTTATTGACTTACCTGATTGTGGGCTTTGTGAGTGGCTTGCTGGTTCCTCTGTTTGAAGTTTATGTTTGAGTTTGCTCTGTAGAGCTGGTTTTGTGTTCATGTACGTTGCTAATTTGTCCTTACCATGGAAAGTTTTTATTTCTCATCAAATTTGAAGCTGAATTTTGCTAGGCATGGTATTTTGGGCTTACAATTATTTTCTTTCAGTGTTTGAAAAGTTTTGTTCCATGTTCTCCATGCCTGTACGGGATTTGAGAAATCCACAGTGATCCATATTGGTTTGCCTCTGAATGTGAGTTGGTCTTTTTCAGTCTCTAATTCTTTACTAAAATTGTGTTTCAGCTCCTGTAGTTGCTCTCTTATTTCCTTTCTTAAATCTTCTTTTAATTATTTTATCATTTTAGTAATCAAGTTGTTGTTACTTATTTCTACATTTTCATCCAGGTCCTTATCCATGAAATCCTTGGCTGGGGCCTTTTGGGTTTGAGGAGCAGAATTGTTTCCCTTTTTTCTCATTTTCAATGTCAGGGAGTGGGGCCTGAGATCTCTCACTGGTTATTTCACTTTGGGACTTTGTTGATGGCTTGTGGTGTTTTTTATCTCTTCACTTATTTGGCCTGGGTTACAATTTGGATAGTACAGTTCAACATCTGACTCCCAGACCTGTGGATTACTATTGACCTTAGACTTTCCAATACCTCACAAGTCAATGTGTACAGCCAATGCACACAACAGACAGTGTTCCTTCTAGAATTGTTACAATTTAATCACCCAGAGAGAAGTAGAAGGATTAGCAGCTATCTTCTACCAAACCATCAGACTATAATCAGTTGAAAGGCAAATAACCATTATCATGTTTGGCATTCACCTCAGATTTCCAGTACCTTGAAGGTAAGGAAAAATAGAGTGCAAAGGAGATGGGATAGGAGGGTACAGAGGAACTTGTGAATTTGGAGCGAAAGCAGCAAGAGAGTGGAGATGATGTAGGATATTCTGACTAATATAAAAAAGAAGAAGATGATGATGAAAGAGGATCTGGAGTGGTGGCTGGGCGGTTACGGCGCTTGCCTGGCATGTGCAAGTACACAAGTTCACACTCCAGCGCCACGTACCTCACGAAATCTCAGAGCAACAAAAGGCACATCTTGGGTTTCCATTCTTTATTGACAGGGGCTTTGATCTTTAGTCCGTGAATGTGATCTTTCCCATCGTTATTTCCTTGTATAAAAACAACCTTACATGAACATTGAAAACTGTACTTTGAAGCTGTGCTAGTTATTACGTTTTGATTGGACTAGTTTGCTACTGTTTTGTTGATTTTGCCTCTACACTTATAAGAAACATTTGTCTGTGGTTTTCATGTGATAACATTATCAGATCTGGAAATCACACTAATACTATTCTTACACAATGGATTGGTATGTGTTGCTTCCTCTACTATTCTTTCTGAAGTTATTTTATCAGGTATTAATCTGCTGTTGTTACTGCTGTGTTGCAAGAATCCCTTTTATATTCTGGAAACCACATTTGTATCATATACATAATTTGCAAATGTTTTCTCACATTCTGAAGGTTGTTCTTTTGGCTCACTGATAATGTCCTTTATGCAAAAAAAATTTTTTTTAATTATGGGAAATTCTAGCTTTCCTTTTTTTTTTTTTTTTTTTGTTGGTGTTCTTGGAGTCATATCCAAGAATTCTGCTGAAAAGCCTTTCAATTTTATAATTTTATGGTACTATTTCTGTTGTATGACCCTAAATTTTCCTTCTTAAGATGTTTTATTTTACTAATGAATTGACAAAGGGTTTTCCTCCCTCCCTTCTTCCTTCCTTCCCTTTCTTTTTAAGAAAGTTTTATAGCAGTTTTAGGTGCATAACAAAATTAAGAAGAAGGAACAGAGATTTCCATTACCTTCCCTGCCCTTACACATATGTAGACACCCCCATCATAAGCATCCCTTGCTAAAATGGTGCGTATTTTCACAATTGATGATCCTGCTTATTCTTTTCTTCTTCCCCAGCTCTTTCAACCACTCTTTTTTAACTGTCTCCATAGTTTTTCCTTTTACTGAAACTCATGCAGCTGCACTTGTAGGGTATATAGGCTTTTCAGATTGCCTTCTTTCATTTAGTAATATGCATTCAAATCTCCTCCATTTTTTCATAATATAATAACTTTTCTTTTTGACTCTTAAGAACACTGCAAGATCTGTATATATCACACTTCATTTGTCTACTTGCTTACTGAAGGACATCTTACTTGGTACTGTTTTGGTGATTTTGAGGAACGTTGCTGTCTGTGGGTACATAATTTTAAGTTGGAATAAATGCCAGGAAGCACAGTTGCTGACCCATGTGACACTTTGTATTTAGTTTTGTAAGAAATCTCAATCTGTCTTACAAAGCGTCTGCACCGTTGTTCAATCTCATTTTGAAAACACAAGACTTTACCTCACACACATCCTGGGAGCATTTGATGTTGATGTTTTCAAAACTATTTCTCCTTTTGAAATTTTTTATCCCCCCAAATTATGCATTTCAAAAATTGTACATTTGAATTATGTCTATCCTTTAAATCATGGGTTTTTAAATTGAATGTCACTTGTGTCTTTAAATGAGCATATGCTGACTTTCTTTACATTTGGTCTATGCCCTGTTCTTCCTAGACATCTGCTTCGTATTTTTATTTTTCTTACGTATAAGAGATTTCATCTTTCTTTCCCCCACAGACTGCTCCTCAGTCCTTTCACATTTCCCTTAGCTTGTCTTTGTCTCCCATAAGCCCTTAGACCTGGTTGGATGTACTTTACAGCAGGGGAGAAGCATGGTGGGATTTGCTGATGCTTTTTGTTTTCACTGAAAAGCATTTTGTGATTTCAAAACCCTTTCCTTTAAGCTTTGCTGAGCATGTAGTTTCATGCGGGATTTACTTTTTCCCTTTTTACTTGTGGATTGGAAAAGGTATTTCTGGAGATACATAGCTACATTGACACCCTTGTGCATGGTCACCCAGAAGTCCTTCTACAAGGTTCAGAATGATATTTTGCAAATTAGATGAAGAAAATACCAGGAGAACAGTATTGCTGTCACCTGAATTCACAATGATACAGAAATGTCACATTTACTTATCTATTTTTACCTGCAAGTACAAGGTTGAGAAGCTGCACTGACTTCATTTTATTTCTTGTTGTTGAAAATGGTGCTTTTTACTTTTGATAGACTGCCTCTTCTTCCCTGACCACATGCTGTCTTTCCACCCCTGCCTCTTTGTCTAGCTGCTGTGTCCTGTTCATCATTTCCGCTCTTCTTCACCCATGAGATCTGTTTGCCACTGGAGAGCAGATGCTCTTTGATTTAGACTCTGATAACTTCCTGTACTTACCATCATGAGTTGTCACAACTGAGATTTTCCCCACCAGAGTGTACCTACTGGGCTTCTACAGCTTTGTTCTTCTTCCTTCTGTCCAGGGTCTCACAGTTTGCTGATCATAAATAGACATTAAATACATATTTCTTAAACTGACACATGAACAGAAGCAAAGGTGGAATATAGTTACAATTTCTAGACAATTTTGATCTATTAGTAGCCAATATTTAAAATTTATAATGAAAATACTAGAAAATTTACCATAGATGTTCAGCACAGCACCCCAAAATAAAGGAGCTTCTCAAAGGTGAGCAGAGCACATTTCGCCCCTGGACCTAAGAGAGTGTGAGGACTGTTTGTGAAAAAGAAGTTTCCTCAGCGGCCTCCACAGTACAAATACATTTACATTGCTGATCATCTCCTTGGGGTGGAGGGAGCAGAAGGATCTGCTGACTGCAAAACTTTTGGTAATGGTAGCAAGCTAGGATATTCAAATAATAAGGTCACCTAATAACCGGCAGCATAGCAAGAAGAAAATAATTCCTACAGCCATCGAGAGAGAGAGGACAAGCAGAAAGAAGTGGAATATATGCCACCCACATAAACATCGTGGGTGATTATAAAGGAGCTGAATAGAAAATTACCTGTTCAGGATACACATGCTCATATACACATACTCACACACACACACACACACACACAAATTTTTGGCAGGGAAAATATAACTTACTAAGCCAACGATTAGGCATATAATACAAAAGAAAAATGTCTCTGTTGACCCAAAAATATTGAAAGAAGTATATTAATTGTGTTAGTCAACTTTTTGTCTCTATGACCAAAATACTTGACAAGAATAACTTAGAGGAAGAAAGATTTATATTGGCGCAAAGTTTTAAAGCTTCAGCCCTTGGGCTGGCTCCTTTCTCCAAGGCACAAAATCATGATGGAAGTATATGACAGAAGAAAGCTTCTCAGGTCATAGTAGCAGGAAGCAGAGAGACAGAGAAAGGAGCCATGCACATATGTAGTCCAAGATCATGCCCTCAGAGGAGTCCAAGGTCACACCCTCAATGTAGTCCAAGGTCACATCCTCAGAGTAGTCCAAGATCACACCCTCAATGTAGTCCAAGGTCACACCCTCAGAGTAGTCTAAGGTCACACCCTCAATGTAGTCCAAGGTCATGCCCTCAGTGTAGTCCAAGGTCACACTCTCAGTGAGCTGTATCTTCCTGCCAAGCCCCACTTACCCCAGTTACCACCCAGTCTTCCACTCAGATTATCAATCCATCAAATGAAATAACACACTGATAAGGTTGGAGCTCTCATAATTGAATCTTCCACCTCTGAACATTGCTGTACTGTTTAACACGTGAGCTTTCTGAGGGACACTCCTAGATCCAAACCATAATCTTAATATACCAAACAAAGCTTTAATGAGAAAGAAATCACTTGGCAGAGAAAAGAATACATGTGGAATAAATCTTAGAGATACATTATTCAAAAATGATAAATAACAAAAACAGATTTGCCAAATTCAGTCTGGAAAAAGGAGAAAAGGTACAGATAGTGATGAATAAAAGGAATCAGTACCAGCTTAGACTTCTTATCTGATGCTGCTGAAAAGATACTGGGACAGAACCTGGTCACTACTAAAGGAAGGAAGAGGACCACACAAAACCCAGTGATTTTAGATCCAGGGATGTTACTGCTCCATGAGGGAAGGATAAAAGTGATGGTGCATAAATAAAGAGACTGTTACATCCATACAATCTGCACGTGGACAAGCTTGGAAAATGACTGAGCCGCAACAATCATAGCGATATGAAAGAAGAGGCATCGGTAACAATAGGGAAAGACAGGGTAGAGCAGGTTGAGATGAACATGGGTATCAGTTCTGCGTGGTGATGATAGATTGCCTGACAACACGTTGTACAGGTGTTACACCATGACACATGACCATCTGGGACACAGTGCAAAGAACATTTGAATAATCGACTGGAACTTAAAATAACAATAAAGGAGGGACATCAATTAAATGTAGTCAACATGTCCATCACTGCAAGAATATGAACAGATGCAATTATCCCATGAAAAGAAGCCAAATTAAGAAAGTAATACTCAGCAGCAAATACACTAAGATTGCAGAAAGAGTTGATGCTAAAGAAGAGGGCATGGGGACACCAACACTGTATAAATTAACACAGCTGTGACAACGCTACTAACAGGTAAGTGAAATATGATTAAACAAAGTAAGAAGAGCAAATCAGAATAAAGAGAAGTGTAGGTGCGGCAGCCACAAATTTAAAAAGCATATTGAATTATATTAGATCAAAAAGGGGTGAATAATTTGTTTAAAAAACTAAGATCATGAAACTCATTACTTACAAACGATATTAAATGTAATGATAGAAAAAGGTATAAAGTCAAAGGGTGGAAATGAAGCACGCAGATTTTTAAGGAGAGCTAGCTGATGGAGCTAAGATGATGTTAGAAGAAACAAGAAGAGAAGTCCAAGTGTGTGCCTCCCCGCAAAGCCACCATGGGAATCACAGTGTTGGTACCTTACAGGTAAGGGACACAAGGCAGAGGGGTGGCTTCAGATCAGTCACGCTGAAGCAGGGGTTTTGAGATGAGACTAGATCCCCTGCTTTGCCTATTTCCTTCTGGATTCTTTACTCATAAATCTGAAGAATAAAATTCATGGGCAATCATGGGAGGGAAGATTATACGGAGCAGGATTTATTTAAGAGAGATGAGAGAGAACTCCCGCCATGCGGAAGGGGGTCTGATAGCAGAAAACCCATTTTCACATGCTCCCTTAGCAGCTTTTATGGTTCTGGCCAGAGCATGGAGCAAAATCTATGTCAAACAGGCATCGAAAACGTAACAAAGCTATAGCCTTTGAGTTTCAACCCTTCCTCTGACTCCCGTCTGGGCCCACCCCCACCTTGCATTTTCCACCCCTCAGGGACACAGGCTGGCAGTGTTCCCACTGGGAGCCTCAAGTCTTTTACATCTGAAATAGGCCTTGGTGGTGCCCAGGGACATTTCTACCAGGTAGCTTCCTGGTGTGGTTTCTGCGTTTGAACAGGACCTCAACCGAGGCCTGTCACTCTTGATTGCTGCCAGCTGACATTCTCATTCAGATCTCGTTCACATCTGTGCTGCAGATGTGCACATCCCAGCTCTGGAATTTGGTCACTGCGTTAATTTCTGCAGGGAAACCAAGTCTGTTAGAAAAGTTGATGGAACACCATTATATCAATAAATAAAGCAGAAACACGGAGGAATGAGACCCTTCAGGAATGAAGATTTCCCTCACTTTCCACGTGGTGTCCTGGGTTAGGGCAAAGGAAACGTGGAAAACAGTTAAAAACATCCTCCACAGTCTTCACGAGTCACCGAAACGAAGACCACTCTAGCTGTGCATATTTCTCCTAGATTTTCAGTATCTGTGCATCAACCATTTTCTTCTTTCTTCTCCTGTTGCCTTTTATGCTGTTACTATTGTCAGAGGTAAACTAAAACATTTCCTGTTTCAGATAAGAAAATACCAAGCTGGGACTGTGATGGAATTTACGTATGACTTAAATGTGACCCAGAGAAAACAGTGTTCCTGTCTCCCAAAGAAGGCAGCAATATCTGGTCTTGCCTTGAGCCCTTCAGTTCAGGGAGAAGAACAGGACATCGCAATTTGTACAAAAGGTGGCTTCATATTGCTGACGCAAGCAAGCAGGTGTTCTGCTGTTGGATGGAAGTTCGGGTGCGTGAAGAAGGGTGGTGTGTCTTCTAAATAGAGAGAATCGTGTACTATGCTAGTTACAAAGGTACTGGGTCTGCTTCTGACCAACTCTGTGCTCATTCAGTGAAATTGGGAGCAGAGTGCAACTGCATCAGGGCAAGGACAGGAAAAGAATTAGGAGCAAGGTGGGGGGATGCTGCAGAGTCAGAGCCCACAGGGCCACAGCAAGGAATTGACTTCTACTAGTGAGATGAGGAACCTCGGGGAGGTTTTGAGAAGGACGGCCTGGCTTTCTGGTGTCCATAGGGGCCCTTCAAGTGCAAAACTTTCTGTCCTTAAAAGTCTACCAGCACCCTCCTCCGAAGCCCATGATCCTCTCCTTCCTCAGTTTGCTCTTTGCAAATTGACTTTCCTGTCCCTTTCTAAATAAGTCAGGGTTTCTCCAAAACCTGTCTCAAACAACTTATTTTTTCACTTAGTTATTAAATATTTAATACTCAAAAATTTCTTCTATACTATCTTTTTTAATACCTTGGTTTTATCGTTTCCCAGTTTATAAAAATAAATGCCGAGGCAATAGCCTACCCCAAGACTACCAAAATTCTCCCCCAATTCAATAATGTACTTGGGAAAAGCCACATGGCTCAAAACAGGGTGGTCCCAGCAGCCAGGAAAGCTGTGCTAGAACTGGCTTCCAGTTGCAACTCAGGGACTGCCCTTACCGTGGTCCAGCCCGGGTCTGAGGCTTGCTGCAGTATCTGCCAGGTTTCCACGGGCTGGTGTGACACTGCTTTGTGTTCCAATGATTTTTTTATGCCATTTATATTTTATTGTATTCAATTAAAACCATACAAATAAGTGTTTTAAGGCATTCTGCAATTATACTCATCTTCCTTCCAAGCATAATCACATGCTTTTAGAGACAGATTAAGATAGAGGTTAGGAGTCTTAGGCATAAGAAAGGCTTTTAGTAGTTGTTTCTTTGTTTGTTTTTTTCTTTCCACTTTCCTCTTTCTTACCATGGGAATAAAGTAATTCATCATTGACAATTTTGAGTTATTTCTTTGGAAGTAATGAAAGAGAGCATGGGAGAAGTCCTCCAGGTAAAAGAGTTCATAAATTCAACAGAAGCACGGAGAAAATTTCTATTCCAGTCTTTTCCCCTGTAACTCAAAACTGCTTTATTGTACATTTTATATTATTAATAAGTGTAAAATCATGGGTTTCTTTGTTTACATCTTCCTGTTTATTCAGGGCCTTTAGCAAAACAACATTTAAATGTATGTAAAATCACAATAAGAAAAATATCTTTAAATTTTGATATGTGTGATTAAGTGTCTTGACTTTGGATGTATTATTTAAGTTCTAGTACAGATAATTTCAGTATAGGAGAGATTTAGAAATCACATTAAATGAACCGATGAAAGCCATAACATATTATTCAGTGATTTGCAGAAGCTACATTTGGTTTTTCTTATTATCACGGGGGTGGTTTATGTTTCAGTTAATTGTAAATTATAAAATACTGCACAAATGTTTATTAGTTTCTTTTTGGAACACTGGAATGAGAATTTTGCAAATCTGCTGTAAACCATCTCTACTTTGTTAAAGGTAAATTATGGTTTAAATATTGGTGGCAAGATTTTTCATGATATTTAAATACCATTTCTGGTAGAGTATCTTCACTGAAAACAAGGATTTCTGTTGCCATGAATGTTATAAAACACAATGAAAATTCCATGAAGATAGAGAAACAAAGGCTATTGGATTCTCTTTAGAATCTTGATAGAATGGTACTTTGATAGCTTGGTGGCACCAATGGCAAGTGATTAATCCAGCTGAAAACAAAAAGTAGATCCTGAAAGTCAGGGAAACATTGATGCTGTTAAGCCACCCTTAAGAGCGTGGAAACTAATTCTACTGTTTAGTAGCTAAGTTAGCACTAAAAGTCAAATTCTCCAAACACTCTCATACATCAGAGATCTTACCCAGTATTAAGCTTCTCTAACAGATTAAAGGACACAATCTAGAGACCCGGGTGAAAGAGGGAGGAGTCTGGGACACCAAGGATGCCTTCCCTGGTCCTTCAAACCCCAAGATTAGCATCTTTAGTCCCAAGTCAAAGATGAGGCCTTTGAGGGAGGTGTCACCCTGCCCCAGAGCACATTTAGGATAGCAGGCTTCTATGTGCTATGCACAGGGGCACACTTAGCCTAGGTGGTGTCTTGCAGGGAACCGTGCCTCATAAATCCAGACTCATAGTTGTGCTTACTGTAAGCAATCCCAGAACGCAGACATCTGCAGACAGAGGCATTCCATAGCGGGTTCTCTTTCTTATTTTCAAGGAGCACCCATCACCAGCAGATTTGCTGGGAAATCAGATCAAAATAGCTGACTGCTCTCTTTTCCCAGGGGCCTCCCAAGCCCAGATGAGGAGAAAACAGGATTCGAGGCCAGCAGCCTTCCATTCTTCTTACTAGCTGTACAAATATATTCCATATTTCTCATTTCTGTGTAAAAGTAAGGGAACTCTGTTCCATGGGATACAACATGCAGCTGGCCACACCTGCCACACAGCGAGCACTCAGTGGACACTAGCCATTGCTCTAGAGATGTTTTTTATTTGTTTTCCCCAAATAACAAAGAGCAAGTTCCTTCTTTACCAGAAAAGCTGGGGGCAAGGGATAAATAAAGAGGGTGGTAGTGAGTATTAGATAATGTCAAACACAGGAGACTCGCACATGAGAAGAAACAGCAAGGCCCCACCCTTGGGTGCCCTCCTAACCCAGAGCATTTCCATTTCAGTAACAGGAGCACAGAGTTATACACTTACACGGTGTCCTGTAATTTTCTTTTTTGTAAATATCACAATTTAAAAATTAAAAAGATTAGAAATATTCAATTTACTCATAAGTGAAATGCTAGAAAGATTTAGTGGTACAAAATTTTAAAATTTCTGACTTCATGAATTTAATTACAGTGTTTTATTTATAGTTGTTCCTAAAATTTAATGAGTAATGCTTATAGCTGTCCTTGTGTCTCAGGAATATGATCTCTAAAGAGCTGATGATGGTGGTAAAAGTAGATTAATTTGTATGTAGTATCGCTGTGTGTCAAATACTTTCCTACATAGTTCATCCTGCTTAATACCCCCTTCTCTCACACACAAAAATCAAAACTATTATGAATGCAATTCTATAAATTTCTGCATTGAGAAAATTAGATTTCAAAGATCAATAGTTTGTGAGTATTCTGATTGGAGTCCGTATTTGATATCTGAAACTTCTGATTTTATAGTACACAATTTAAAGCACTGTAATGTGTTGCTTAATTTGTGTATGACCTTCAAAACTTAATTTAATATTTTGCAAAAACAAGCAATAACTATAAATAAATGTGTGATTATCAGTGAGAAAAAAAAAAAAAAAGATCACTGCTGAAAATATCCAGAAACATCTTAGGGTCTGGTAACATTAGGGCTCATTGAAAGTGAAACGGGTAAATAAAAATACCTTTGCTCACCTTCACCTGAACCTTCTGGCTTGAAAACCAATGGAAGAATGAAGGGGGTCTCTACGGTGAGGCTGTAAGGAGGCAGCTGCTGTTTTGCACTTCCTGCTTACTAACTACCCTCCTAAAGGGTCACCACATGGGCAGAGGAGGAGAAAAGTGTCTCATCCAACCACAGAACAGCACCACCTTGCTTAATTGCTTACTTTTTATCGCTTTGCGATTGGAATGGAATTATAATGAGCAGCAGTAACTGCCAGTGATTGGGGACGACTTCTGTCTCACTGTGCTGTGTCTGTTTAAGGAGGCTGCGGTGTTCTTCACGATGATGCTGCATGAGTTCCCGGGGAAAACCTTTCCCAGCATAGAACTTTCCTTTTGGTTGCAAATTGCTCCCTAATTTATTCTTATGGCTCCAACATACTTTCTGCCTTCTCTCAAATTTATTTGCTAATCTCTACTTTTCCTAGTTAATTACCCATTTCTCCTCTAATTTCATTGAATTGTTATGAATTTGTTCAAAGTGATCTCATAAAATTTTGTCTCATTTTTAACTTAGGTTGATCTATCTTTTTATTCCTGTTTTGGTTATGCATTTCTCTTTTAGTTCCCTCTGGATCAACCCTGATAAAACTGATTCTTTTAAATAATAATTTTGAGGTTGTTTGCTAAAGTATAACCACTTTTGTTGGTTTTTTAAAAAATTTAAATTATATTTTATATCAATTCCTCATTTTTACCTATTTTTAAAGTATTTTGTCTTCCTATTCCTCACTCGTATTGTTTATTTATTTTCAATCTTGTTTTATAATTATGTATGATATTTAGGTTTTTAATTCTCCTTTTGGTCTCATAATTATGCTAGTTTATATCTTTGCTTACTTTTATTTTTAAAATGATTAACTTGAATTTTTAAAATGTGATTCAAATTAGACAATTTTATTTATTTCCAAGATCTAAAGATTGGAGTACACTTGCACAATTAATGACTAATAAAATGTATTTTGTGTTCAAGGAAAAATCCCTATGTGGTTTTACCTATTTGGGCTTTATTGCGTTTTCTTTGTTCTAGTAAGGCGACAATTGCTTTAGGTATATTTGCAGATACTATCTTGGTTTTGGTTTCTGCTCTTTTATTTACACTGTTACAAGCTGCTTTGCAGCAAATTTATGGTCAATGGCATGGCTTTCCTTTTTTTTCTTCTTAAGTAAGACAGGGAGAGAGTGAGAGAGAGAGAATCAAAATTTTATTTATTTTTTCATCTGGCCTTTTTTCCCCAACACTTTGTTGTGTATGTGGTGCTGGGGTTTGAACCTAGGTCCTGGTGCATGCCAGGCAAGTGCTCCAAAAAATGAGCCACCTCTCCAACCCCTCTTTTAATTTCTTTCTCTCTTTTTAAATTTCCTATAACTTCCTCTCCCTTGAACTTAATCTTACACACTAATGGAATACATCCCATTGACTTTATACCAAAAATAGGTGCCTGATGGGAAATTTCTTGGCCCTGCATACAGGAATAAGTCCTTTCTCTTCACCACCAAAAGCTGAACTGGAGCGTTCCAGAATGTTACATCCTACCTTTTCTCTCAGAACTTTAATATCTTCCTCAATTTGCTTTCAGAATTCTATATTACTAACAAAAACATGTTTAGCTAATTTTTGTTCCCAAATAGTACCCTGTAAGTTTTCTCCGAAAGTATTTTCCCCTTTTCTGCCTTTAGAACCTATATATTTAGATGTCAATCATTCTTTTGCTCAGAGATCTTATTTTTTCATTTCCTCCCCTTGATGTTTTTAGAAATCTGTGATGGATGTTGGAACTTCTGGACCTCCATGTCTCTAAATCTCTCTCTCTATCTCCTTTGCAATAAGTATCTGCAAGTATTTCTCCCTCTTGTTTGTCCTCTTTCTCTCTTTCCTCGATAACTTTATTGTGATGATGTAATCATAGGTATTTGCATATCTCCAAATTAATCAAAGTGTCCTTCAGTTAAAAAAATAAAATTTGTTCTTTTCATTGTGTTTTTGAAAGACTTCCACAGTGCAATCACCTGGTGTAGATGCGTCTATTACACTATTCAGCCCATTTACAGAACCAGGTATTTCAGCAACCATCAAGTAAGCTTCTAATTTCCAAGAATGTGGGTTTTTCTTCACAGTACATTTAATTTTCTGCCAGGTCGTATTCTGTCAATTACCTTGAAGAGTATTGATCATATTTATTTAAAAGCTCTCTCCTTTTTCCAAAAATATATTCTATTTCCTCTGGGCTAATTTTTATTAAAGATAAATATCTCTGTTTTACATTTGGACTTTTTAAAGTTCTTATGGCTCTTGTCCCTTTGAACTGATGAGGTCCACATGGGTCAGTAAGGACGACCTACCTATTTCTTAGTTCACAAGAAAACACCTCTGCTCCTTCATTCCAAATGTAGATTCTACATGGTGGAGCTGCACATTTCATGACTGACAGGGCTCATGGATGCAGCTGGGATTCGGAGAACACTTCCCTTACTGTAATGTCCTCTGCACTGTTGAATGGGAGTTGGGAAATGAAGTTGGAGCCTCCCAGTCCTAACAGGGCTTGTTTCTCAAAAAAGACTCCAAGTATCAACCCATTGATTATCTGGGGATGAACAAAATAATTGATGTAACTTAAAAAATCCCTGCACTGACTTTTTGGGATTATTCTATCTGTCTTGCAGGGCTCTGATTTTCCTATTATCCGAATGTGAGCTGCGGAAGGGATGGTAAGCTACCCCCATCCTGCTAGCCAGTGTCGACCTGTTTCTTTATGATTCCTGTGGAGCTAAATGCTCTCATTGCAGCTCTGCTTCTGACATATGTTGTCCATCCAGCAGAAAAATTTGTTCTAATTTATTTTTTATAATTCATTGAGTTTATGGGAATGGACTTCACCCAGAAAGGTATGCTGAACTAAAGGCTAAAAGAGGGGCTGGAGCAGTGGCTCAGCTGTTGAAGCACTTGCCCAGCATGTGTGAGTATGTGAGTTCAAACCCCAGCACCACGGACACATCCAAGTCTCAGAGCAAGGAAAGCCATATGAAAACTGAATAAAAATTGTTTCTCTCTCTCTCACACTCTCTGTCTCTTTCTTTCTCACTCTCTCACTGTCCCTCTTTTAAAAAAAGGCTAAAAGAAAAATTTTATTTGATTATTTTATTTATTATATTTGATCTCAAGAAACTTAAAGCATAGTTGATTTAAGACATAATCTTCTAGGTTATCACAAGATAATTCTAAAGCATAATCTATGCAATATCATTAGTATTTAGGGCTTTGGTATCCTATGTATACCTTACCTTCAAAGATCTTCAAAATAAGTTTAGATTGTCTCCTAAATGTTGTGTTATGAAATAAATACAATTTAAAAAGAAAAACTTGGGTAAATATATAATTTCCTAATAATAACTTCATCTATCTTACTGGTACTTTACCATATTAAGGCTATTAATCTAATCATTATCTTCTCCATGAACTTTATAAAACAATAAACACTGAAAACTGTCATCACAACATTCCTAAATGTGGGGATCACATTATGTACATGAAACACAGAAATAAACAGAGAAAACTCTGCCTAAAAGATGTCACGTAGGGGTTGGAGAGGTTGCTCAGTGTAGAGCACTTGCCTGACGTGTGTGAGGACCCAGGTTAGTGCCACATACACAAAACAAGTAAAGGAAAAATAAAAACCAGATGAAAAAAATAAAAAGTTACTCTCTGTCTTTAAAAAAGAAAAAAGATATTAAATATTGTCATTGCATTATCAAACCTAGTGGCAATTTTACTCACGACTTTTTCTTCTCCTAAGGAATGATTGCAATTTTTTAAAATGCTTCATTCTATTTCAATTCATTGGATTGACTCTAAACCATCTTGTGAAGCAGACTGATTACAGCGGGATAGTACTGTGTAAATCGAGGGCAGGCTTTGCAAATCCGCCTGTCAGTATTGCTATGACCATTATAGTTTAAATGCAGACCAGGTTCATTTTGAAAAATTTTAAAGCACTTAGAAAATATCCAGACAAATTGTGATTTGTGTGTGGATGCTAAACATTGTTATTTCCCCTTTGTTACTTTGTCAAATTATATCCTTTTTGATGGCTACTGACCATGTTGTCCTGCAACTTATCTCTTTATTCAGGAGTAAATAGATATAAGAAAAGAAATCTGCCAGGGAAAACTATATAATACATCTTGTACTTTTCCACGTATATTCTTAGAAAAATTAGCAACAAACAAATAACAACATCAAAAAAAAACCTTATAGTACCATTCAGCATGTGAAGATATTTTAGTTCAGACATCAAAGAAGAATTTAATTTTTTCCTTATGTATTTAAAGTACAAGTGATATAGACAGTAAAATGAAAAATATAAGTATATACTAAAACATTTTAATATACTGCCATAATTTAGTGATTTGACCCTGATTTTTATATAGTGGTAGATACAATTTGTTTAGAAAAATCAGTTTCCACCTGAAATAACAAAAGAGTGTTAATGACCAAAAATATCTATCTGATTGTGTTTTATAGCTATAATCAGAAATATAATGGACTAATCAAATACCTTTCAGAATTAGGCATGGGGAAATATTTTGCCTATGAAAATTATACTGTGTAATCAGTCATTTTTATTTATAAATGGCACCTTCTGCAAAATGAAAAAAATATTACCACTAATTTTGTAAGGAGCATTAACAGGAACTTATGCAGTATTTATTGGACACTTATTTTGTTCTATCCTATCCTGAGTAGTTCACATATCTCCTTGGTTCCTCATAATAACACTTAGAAATGAGTGAAACTTTTCTCCTTATTTTTGCAGAGGACACTCACTGTCATAGCAACTTTCCCGTGATCACACATTAGTAAAGTTGGAGGCTGGGAAGGTGTGGAGAGGGTGTTGAGGACGGCTTTGCGGTTGCCCTGATAGGCACCTGCTGGCCCTGTCTCTGTCCACTCTTCCATCCCTACCAACATGTATTTCATCTAGATGACTTTGGAGATTCCAGTGTGGAGCAGTTATGAAAACTAAACCCTCAGAGTGGATTGTGGATCCCCTGCATCCTAGCTGCTTACAGTGACTTCTTGTGTGTACCCTCAAATGCCAATTTGCCACCCAAGCACTGGGGTTCTAAATGCCACACTGGGTGAATGAGGGTTGGCCCATGACTGTGGCTTGACAGTAGCATGGCTTCAACGTTTGCCATAACTGCTCAGAACACAAATAACGTGCTTGTGAGGTTAGTGTGAGTGTTTCTAGAAGACACTCAGGCTTCCAGAGACAGTGACTATACCCATGATCAGTGGCTCACAGTTTTGTGTCCCTGGAACATGGTGGATGGCCAGGAAATATTTATTGGCTTTAACTGAAGTTTTTGAGATTGGTTTACTCCAGGCAGACCCATTGGCTTTACTCTTCTGCATAATGCAACACGGAAACAGCAGATCTCAGCCTGTGGCTGGACACAGTGTAAACATCAGATGTGTTTTCCTTGAAAAATTACTGACTTGCTTAGTAGCATAATGAATGCCACGAAGATGCTATCAGTGAAGAAATGAAAGTGACCAAGTGACAATTTGGAGACACTCTTCACAATAGGAACAAAGTGGCAACAGATTGTAGGAAGATCTATGACATTAACCATTAAAGAGGGTGCCTGCGATAGTTTGCTGTGTTACTGTCCTTATCTCGGACAGACACCAATGTGGCCGCTGTCTTTTGCCTCCACCAGCCCCACATAAACGCTATGTGATTTAAGTATGTGATAAGTAGTACTGAAAACTCCTTCAAGTTACCAAGCTCTATCAGTCAAGGCAGACTGTTATACATGATTAAAAAAAAAAAAAAGAAAGAAAGGAAAGAAAAAGAAAAACTCTGAGCCTAACATCTCCGTGACTAAAACAATAATGGATTACTTTTTACTCTGCTGTCCCTTATCAGTCACCTGAGTAATCGTCTCCAGTTTATCTTCACTAGAATCAACTTGATAGAGCACATACTATCTGAACTGGTTTCCAGGAGCAGTTATAAAAATATACCACAATGTGGGTGGCTTAAAACAGCAGAAATGCACCTGTTGTGGAGGTAGTCAGTCCAAAACTGAGTGTCAGCAGGGACATTCATCCCATGAAACCAATAGGGAAAAATCCCTTGCTTCCAGTTTCTAGTGCTGGCTGGCACTCCTCGGTGTCCTTGGTTGTAGATGTAAATCTGTCTCCTTTGTCACAATGCATTCTCCTGTTTACCTCCCACCTCTTCTTAGGACATTAATCACACTGGACTGGGGCCCACACCACTGCAGTACTGTTGCACCTTAACTAATTCCATCTAAAATAACCTTATTTCAAAACAAGAGGTACTGAGAGTGTGAAGTTCAACATACATTTTTGGGGGATACAGTTCGACCTGTAACACCATCACTGTGCTGATAGTTTCTACAATGGACTGGATGTTTGGATGCCCAGATCCCATCTGTTGAAGTTCTAACCTCCAGTACAGTAGTATTTGGATGCAGACCTTCGGGTGGTAATTAAGAATTAGGTTTGCCTGAGGTCACAAGGGATCATGTGGGATTTATATTCTTAAAAGAATAGGAAGAGGCAGGAGAATGCTCTCCCAAGTGCTTCTGCTTTCTCTCTCTCTCTCTCTCTCTCAGTCTCGCTCCTTCCTTGAGCATGCTCCTAGGGGAAGATCATGGGAGGACACAAAGAAAAGATATCTGTCTTCAATTCGGAACATAGGTCCCAATCTATTAGTACTTTGATTTTTGATTTTCCAGCTTCCCAAATTGTGTAAAATAAATTTTGGTGGTGTAGACCACCTAGTAGATGGTGGTTTGTTATCGCAACCTGAAGATCAAGACGGCTATATACACAAAGGGACATTGTGATGGGCTGTACACTAGCCACTGATGACTGGGGTTACATCCATGTCCACCCAGTTCTCCTCAGTACCAAACATTCCCAGGAATCCTGACTCCACAGTGACCTCTGCCTGGACCCAAGGGCTGTCACTATCCACTGGTTCCTCCACTCCTCAAGAGCAGACCATATGGGTAGACATAAGCTAGTCCTTCCAGAAACAGCTGATTAAAGTTGCTGAGCATTTACACTAGTCACCTGCTTTTCTGTCAGGTCACTCTGAAGTGTGTTCTATGCAGCCTCCCAATGACCCTCAGTGGAATTAAGCCTGCGTTGCCCCTGGTGCTGACATGCTGGGTGATTCACCCCTTGTTCTCTTATCTCCTTCATCTTGGTTTTCCTTGCCTCTCTGCACCTGTACATTTCAGAACCCCTCAAAATAAACTTCTGGCACTCAAATTCTTGCCTATAAGTCTGCTTTCTGGAAAATCCAAATTGAGATGGTCAGATGAAGCAAACGATGCCTTTGGTTCCAGATCCACCACCCTGGTCTCAGATTCGGTCTTTCCATACCTTCTTTTCTGAGATCACCTCCTGAGTCAACTTCTCACCTCCATGTCTCTGACTCAGTCTGCTTTTGGGGTGCCCAAAGTAAGAAAAATCTCAACATTCTGAAAATGTGTGTGGAAATAAAATTTTCCATGTGTTTGCTAGAAAGTAAGCTCCTGATTACATCAAACATTCCTGTGTTTCTTTGTAGTTCTGATTTATGTGTGCATATTTAGGTATATATATGCATGCATGTCTACACATATTTATAAATACGTATATTTATGAACATGTGCATGTATATTTATACATGTTTATGCTTAGAGATATGTGAACATATATACATGTATATTTGTGTGCAGTATTTTGGTGCTGTGTTATAAATGACATTTACACTTACTAGAGGGAAAAACCGTGACCAAACTTAAATCCATCAACCAATTTATATAATTGGGAATTATGTTTCCCTGAGAGATTTTTTTTTTTGTGTGTGTGGGAAGTTGTGGATGTGTGGACATGATTGAATCCTCTTAGGTGTTCTTACTTTCCTCAAGTTGTGTATTTCCCCAAACAACTTTACTGTGCTATTTATGGCTTCCTTGTGTTCCACATTCAGACTGTTTCAGAGAATTTGTGTCCCACTGGGAACCCATTAAAGCTGTATCTTGAGAACAGTATAGGTGACATTTGTTCTCAGTAGTAGAAGGCCACAGAAGATCTAGGACAAGGTCTATCGGCCAGTGGTTAACAGACTACGGATCCTGTTTGATGCACCTCCCTATTTCTAGACACTATATATTTTCTCAGGCCCATAAGCTACTTCTGATTTGTTGGGGTAAAGCCAAGTCAGACATGGGCACCATGGTCTGACTTTGACCTTTCTGTTTTGCAGACTTCTCTGGGTCAAAAGCTGCCCAGTACTACACAGAAAGGACCCGCTGTGCAGGACTGAGGCGGCCAGGGCAGTCCTTTCTCACCAGTTCTTGTAATCATGCCAGGCGGATTTCAGGCATGTTGCTCTGAGTAGCAGGCATGAGTTTATCAGAAGGTGAGTAAAGAGAAAATAGAGCACTTTCAAGGGAGAGTGTGGGTCTCTCAGAGACGAGAGCAGCATACCTCTCCCCCGCCACCAGTTTTTTGGGGGATTCTGGGGAAGTTTGCAGAGAGTCCTGACCAGGTCCACCTCTTGACTTTTGTCTGACAGCAGGATGACATCAGATATTTCAAGTTCCCACTCTGTGTGACAACTCTAAGACACGTTGGCCTGTGCTAACCAGTTCTAATTGGAACCTGTTCATATTGACATTGGGTCAGGTAGAATCATCCTTACCTCCCTGAGTTCTGGAATCCGGTCTGTGTAAAGGTCACAAAAATCCACTTTCAGGGTATCTTGTGATCCTTTTTATCAGCATTCAGGTCCTGCATTTCTCCTGCAGAAAACAGGTTGTTTGCTGAGGAATGTAACATATCCTGTTGACTTAAGCTAGGCAGGGCTGCAGATAAATTGTTCTTTAAGAGAGAATATGTGGGGGTCACACAGTGGGCCCCGTTGTAGAATTATCCCCCTAACCTCAGGTTCCCATCACTCTTGTCTTTCTGTTACATATCAACAGGACCTCGCATTTCTCTTTCCATTCCAGGATCTCCCAGTACTATTCCTAGACACTTATGCACCCTTTAGAAGGAAAAACAAAGGCATAATACCAGCTGCAATCTTTATATAGTTACAGAAACCCCTAATCTTCAGCCAAACTTTCATCCAGAAGAGATCAATTAGATTTGAGAAGGAAAGAGAAGGAAGTCTTAGGCCAGCACATACCCATAGACCCTCCTCCTGAAAACCCTGAGACTGCATTCCATTATTATTGTCCTTATGATTTTGTTACATCATCAAAAGTAAACATTTTACCAGGAAATGCAACGTAGCGAACATTCATTCTCTAGAATAGCACAGACGATTGCAGTTCACCTAGCTACCGTGTGATACGTGCATCCAGATTAAGCCCCATGCTCTGTTTGCTCTCTAAAACATGAATGAGAATGGTTATCCAGTCCCCCAACATGACACAACTTTATACCAGACCCTAAACTGTATGAGATTAGCCTACAGCAATGTATAGCAAAGCATGGATTTATTACTGAACATCAGCTGAGGTGCGTAACCTAATAAAAAACAGATGTCAATTAAACCTCAGAATGATGCCCATTTACCTCCAATGCCAGTAAAACAAAATATACCCTTACTGTGAGCCATTAATTCCCAAAAGAAAAAATGTAGGCCGAGCTGGCCTTTGCACACCTGGTTAGTTTCTCAAATTTGACAGCTGACTCAGTTTGTCCACCTCTCCGCAGGTGAAGAGAAGAGAGCACAGTGGTTTCAGGTTGCATACTAGAATCTGGACTCATGGAAAGAAAATAAAATATTTTCTCACCTCCCAAACTGGTGGTAACATCTAACAGAGATGGGTTTTGTTCCAAGAATTCTTACGTCTGATACTTTTTCCTGCAGCAGGTAGGAGGTGTGCACGGGCTCCACCTCCAGGAAGCTGCTCCTCTGAGGCCCAAGGCAGGTCCCTGCACTCCTTCCTGGTCTTGCGCTGAGCAGGTCAGGTTCAGCCCTCTCTGGTTGTTACTGAAACAACTCTTCGGCTTCCCTTTCCATCCTGTTTCTTTTCTTTTCTTTCATTCTCTTTTTGTTGTTATTGTCCTTGTTTGTTTTATTCCACATCTCTTCCTACAGACTTAGAGATGAACGATAAGATAAAATGCACAAACACAATACATAAGCACCAAAAATACTTCAACTGAGCCACGCCCCAGTTTTCATTCTATGAAATTATAAAATTCCCAGAAAAAAAAGGTAAAGTGTTTAAAACCTTTGCAACTTAAAATCCAAATATAAAGGAGTCTGAAGCATTTAAGATATATTGCCTTGCTCTTAGAAGTTAAAAAGTCTAAACAGCAAATTTTCTGTCTTAAATTTAAATTCAAAATGCCATTCCCTAATCTTCTTTCCTTTCGCCTCACTTAGAGGTGTTCTTAGTGACCTCCTGGAAGTCTGTCCCCCAGCACTGGAGACAGCTCTATTGTCTCTCACTCCAATGGCTGTGGCTCCTTCAGGGCCTCGGAGTGTTGAGATGAAACACTCTCAAGAGTTCCATCCCAGCAACTCTGGAACCTGAGGCAGGAGGATAGCAAGTTCAAAGCCAGCCTCAGCAACTTAGCAAAGGACTTGGTAATTTAGAAAGACTCTATCTCAAAATTTAAAAAAAAAATGAAAAGAACTGGGGAAGTGTTTCAGTGGTTAAAAGCCCCTGGGTTCAATCCTTGGTGCAAAAAAAGAAAAAGAAAGAAAGAGTTCCATGTTTATTTATTTAAAAGTCTTTTGCTATCAATTTGTTAGTTGCATCTACATAAAATTTAGAAAACAAGACAATCATTAGCTCTTTTATTTTTTTCTTTCTTTCTTCTTCTTCTTTTTTTTTTTTTAGAGAGAGGGATAAAGAGCAGATCAATTTTATTTAGTTTCTCATGTATCTGTAGTTGCTCTGACACTTCATTGTGTCCATGGTGTTGGGTTTCAAACCTGTGTCCTTGCGCATGGCAGGCAAGCACCAGAACCACAGAGCCACTGCTCCAGCCCAATCATTAGCTTTTATGTCAGTTATCCCAGACAAATTTAATTTCTCCAAACCTGGAACTTACTTTTGCCTAAGTCCATAGCACAAACCAAATGAAGAAAAAATCTGCAGATAGTCACCCACCGAACCAGGGTGCCAGTTAGTTCATGCCTGCTACTGAGCCTCTTGCCCTATAAACCTTACATTTGTTTGGAAGCAATAACTCTGTGAAAAAATGCTTTCAGTTCTATGCAAATGTTAAATCTGAATGAAAGTTTTGTTTTACGCATTTATGTCATAACTCATACATTGTCTTTGAAGTGGCGCTAGCTTCTTGGAAGTGCTGAAAATCTAATGAATGGGGCAATGGTTATGGTAATATTTGAAATTTTTTTTTTCACTCAAAAGTGCTAATTGTTGTTTATCCCCTGACCTCCATTTTTCTGACCCAATATTACACTGATGTTAGCATCTATCTGAGAAAATTAATTTTCTGAGCAGTGTTTCTCATTCCCAGGTCACAAAGTCTCATTCCCTACTTCTTATGAGATAAATTAAAATGGGTGGAGCAGGTCCCTAGTAATTGGCTCTCCTTCCTCCCTTTACTTGTTTCACTTGGAAAAATCGTTTTCGGATTCCTGACAAGGAGCTGATATTTGATGTTTTTGAAACCTGTACCAAAAGGAAGCTAATGAGCACCGATTCCTCCGCATGCTCTCTTTAAGACACATTCTTTATATGCACTTTCTCAGTGTTCCAAACGTTGAATGTAAAGAACGACTTCATGTTGCTTTTTCTCCCCAACAGTCTGAAAAGTGTCTCATGAAATCTGGGTTCCCTTCCTTTGCATTATTCATTTCAGGAGACTTTAGCTGTATTCCCAAGAATTTAATTTTATTTTTAACTTAGTGTCTTTCCTTTTCTACTACATGTGGATTTTATATAATTTATTTTTGATTGAATAATAATAATTGGGTGTCAACCTCTCATCACTGTGACCAAAATACCTGAGAAGAAGAACTTAGAGGAGGGAAGCTGCTCTCACGGCAGCTGGGAGGTAGAGAGAGTAGGAGGAGCCAGTGACAAAATGTGGAGCCCCCAGGGCCTACCAGGTGACTCGCGTCCTCCGCCACCACACCCGACCTGCCTACAGTCACCACCCAGTAAACCCTTCAAATTATTAGCCCATGCAGTGACTCACCCACCGATCAGATTCCAGCCCTCATAATCTAATCACTTCACCTCTGAACATTTGGGGACACCTCAAATTCAATCTGTAACAAACCGGATCCATTCATGAAGCACAATGTGATATACATCTATAGAGAGATGGAGGTATAGATAATAGATACTGACATATCTGTGTCCATATACATGCATTGTGGAGTTATTTGCTTTACTTTTATCAGGAGCCTTTTGATATTTGCTTTATTTTATGTTCCATAGATTTTTTTTTTCGCACATTCTGCATATTTTGTCCTCTCAGTGAAATGGTTCTGGATCTCCCAGACATGTGTGGGTGGTGAGCCCCTGCTCAGACTAATCTCATCCTCCACTGTCTCAGAGTTAGATCAGCCCAGCCCAGCCCAGCCCAGCCCAGCCTGTCTGTGTCTCCGTTCGATTTGCCATCATCTCTTCCTTCAAGCTGTCTCAGCTATGTTGTTCTGAACCTCAGTTCCATAAATGTATTGGGTAGCTCCTTAAGAGTAAAGCTACCTCTCTGCCTTTCATGGCTACCCCACTTGGGAATTACTTAGTAAGTCACTGGCTCTGTTTCACTGGTATTTCTGAATTTTCTCCTTCAAACTGCACAGATAGTTTTGGGTAACCATTTGGTGAAGCTGCCACAATCTACAGAAGAGCTGCTCCTCCTGCTATGTTAAAGGATCCTATAGTAAGGCCACTGTAAAACAGTGCCCTGGATTCTGGTTTCTTTGGAGAAATTACTCCCATTGCTTTTCTGTGAATGCTATTAGAATTCTTTGGGCCATAAATGAGGCAGATAAGGTTTCCAATTTCTTTCTTTCATTCTTTCTTTCTCTTTCTTTCTTTTTTAAGAGAGAAGGACAGTGAGAGAGTGAGAGAGAGAAAGAGAGAATCAATTTTTATTGAGTTCTTCACATGGCTTTCATTGCTTCGACAGTTTGTTGTGTACATGGGTGCTGGGGTTTGAACCCATGTACTCGCGCATGCCAGGCAAGCATGGCAACAGCTGAGCCACTGCTCCAGCCCCAAGGTTTCCAATTTCTAATAAATACAATGTATCATTTATTTAAGCAGTGAAATACAGGGCTTCTCCTTGCTGCATTTGCACTGTCTCCCCTGGTCCCCAGTGTCACACCATGTCTATCCGCTCAGATCTGTTATACCTGTGCCTTAGGATCTCCACTGCGCTAGAGAATTTCCCTGTCCGACACACATCTTCTGGGACTTTCATTGCTTGCTTTACTGTAGTCCTCTCCAACATTAAGAATGCTTCTCAATCTGTATGTTAATCTACCTAATTTATTGACATGGTTCCTCTAATACCTAGATGACATGGTGTAAGGGACCCACATTTGTATTTCTACGTTAATTAGATCTACTATCTTTTTTAGTGAGTACAATTGAAATTATGAAAAACAGGCCTTAGAGATGCTGAGTTTAAATCCTCAGACGCTTCACTGAGAAGGGTTGCTCATGTCTATATTAGGAGTGGGGACCTCACACACATGCACAGACACAGGCCATGGTGGCCCCAGGGCTTCTGGCCTGCTCCACTGCATTCTAACATTGCAGTGCTTGCTGTGGGACCCGTGAGCTCCTGATATGGGCTGCCCAGGCTTCTGCAAAGCTCAACCAGGTACCATGTCTCTAGAGACCTGCTGCCTCTAGGGAGGACACAGCGAGTAGCCCTAAAGGGAAGGCCACTTCCTTACGGAAAATACCTAAGAGTCAAATAAAACCATATCCCTGATTGCCAGCCCAGGTCAAGAAGCGTGTGTCTGACTCAAATGATTTCACCCAGGCCACAGCAGTTGAAAGCCAATTTCTTGATGACAAACACCCACTTGGCCCAGTGGAAGCCTTCATGAGTCACTCAGGTCAAAACGCCCACCTCCCCCTGAAATCTACGGTGCAGCCCCACTCTGAGAGCCCAGAGGGTTAGAATTCCCCTTTATACGTCAGCCCCTTGCTTCATTTCCAACATAGTAAGGCAATTTTTTTCTCAGTATTTCTAATTTAAGAAGCGTAAGTCCTAAGTTAAATTTTAGTCAGGAAAAGCTGGTTCCAGAACACAAGTTAGTAATACACAGCCACATTTGGGTTATTTCATGGTTTGCAACACATGGTAAAGCATCACTCACAGAGCCAGCTTTGGAGTACACTGGTCGATCTGTAAGCACAGACAAGACTGACTTTTGAAAAGTCCAGAAAGATTTGAACTTTTTCAGCTTAAAAATTGCCTGAATTCTTAGAAAACTGTCAGAACAAATATTGCTGGAAGTCTTTTGAAGCCTCCAATCAAAGGTGATGAGAATGCTGGAGCTAGGATCAGGGTTTCTGAGCTATTCTTCTGACCTGACTTTTTAAATGCTGCATTGAACCTATAAAAAGTAAGCCTCGGCCATATTCCTGCTGGTTGTTTATCTTCAGAGTTGCTATGGTGATCTTTCAAACTCTAAATTTAATCCTCGTAGGTTGCCTGTCATTCCTACAAATCATCAAATTTGAAGCTGTCTAGCCCTCAGCCAGAATCACTGTTGAATGCACAAAGTAAAACTTTCTAACATGCTCAGATTTATGGGAAAAGCGCAAATCCCCTGATTTCCATATCTGCACCAATTCTGTACCTGACCGTAGGCTGTGCTCACTCCATACCTTTTCATCCTCTACCCTTGCCTGAACACAATCTAAACTGTGATCCTGGGTTCATTTAGTTATTCGTGATTTCCTACGGGGATGGTTTGAATGTGTCACCCCAAGTTCATGAGTTGGAAATTCAGTTCTCAACACAATGGTGTTGAGGGTGGGATTTTCAGAACATCTTAGGTGAAGAGGGCTTTGAGCCCTGGCATCAGATGGCAAGAGTGGGTTTGTTGTAAATATGAGTCTCTCCCCTGCTCTCCCGCCTGCTGTAGACCTTCCACCATTTGCCATGGACGATGCTGCCCCTTGACCTTGACTTCTCAGAACTCCAGAGCTAGGAACTCAACAAACTTCTTAATTAGTGCAGTTCCTGGCCTGAGGTCTTTTGGTACAGGAGTTCATTTGGCTTTCTTGCTCTTTTAGACTTTCTTAGTGAATGGTCTGTCTTTAACTGTGCCTTCATTAGACAGTCATTTTCAGAGAACGTTCCTTCACTTACGTTATTTCTGACGATCATGTTCTCTTCTTCCTGCCTGTACCTGTTCTTTTTTCTTCTTTTCACCTTCTGGTCTAGAAACTGATTGGCAACTAGCACTGCTTTCTGGGTGCTGGTTCTAAGCAGCTCACCCTGAAAGCAGCATGCCCTCTGTGCGAGCTCACACCCTTCCTGACAGCCATGGCTCTCACATCTGCTCCTTCCACGTGACCCAGTGCCAATCAGGTCAAACCGATTGTGTGTTTTCACTTTTGATGTTGCAGCCAGACTGTTTGCCCAGGTGTTAAAAGCTAATCACGTTTCCTCCAGCCCTGCGTGAGAGGAAGCAAGATGGTCTGATTAAAGAGGCATAGATCCAAATTGAGCAAGAGACCATGTTGGTCAAAAGAAGGAATTTGTATTCATTGTGAATTCAACAGGAAGCCCTAGAAATCTTTAAACAGTAGAGTGACAAGATGCTAAAAAAAAAAAACTCTGATTTTACTTGTATGGGATGATTTTCAGGAGGTAGAAGTCATAACAAAGAGAAAAATGTTATGAAAAATGACTTTTTCCAATTATTTGACCTACAAAATATTTTTTAATGAATTCATAATGTTACAGTGGCTCTCTGAGTTTTTAATTAAAGCATTTATTCTAAAACTTGTAATTCAACCTGTATAGAATATGTATCATATGCTTGCTTTAAATTAATGGACTCCAAGATAAATGTCTTCAAACTGTAAGAATATTGAGTTTAAAATCAAACAAAATAAAATACATTTGCCACTGCTTTTTTTGAGAAATCTGCTTGATAACTCAGTATGAAATAGATCTTCCTCTCTTCTTTAATGACCAAAGTTCTGTTCCTGTGTTTGTGTATGTATGTGTGTGTGTATGTGTGTATGTGTGTGTATGTGTATGTGTGTGTATGTGTGTGTATGTGTGTGTGTATGTGTGTATGTGTGTGTGTATGTGTGTGTGTGTATTCGTTCTATGTTTTCTGCTTTCTTGCATTTTTCCTTCCATAGTTTTGTTCACTTTTACCTTTTCTATATTTCCCTCCCTGTCCCTTACATCTCATTGGGTCATCTTTATCATGACAGTTCTCTGATTTTGTAATCATATACTCATTTATGTTTTAACGGCTTCAAGGAGCATCCTCCTGTCAGATCCACTCTCCAGGGCCTTCTGCCCCATGTACCCAGGGTGTGGCTCACTGTGAGGGCTGAATACGCATCACACACAAGCAAGCATTTTCCAAATAAATAAATATTTCTATCTAAAATACCAAAGAGACCAATCTGGCAGCCCTTCAAAATCTCCTCATTCCATAGCTGACAGAGGAGGATATTAGGGGACACTCTTAGGATCTAAATAAAGAAGTTACAGAATCCATCCATTTAGTATTTTATGTAAATTAATGCATTACTCTTTTAATTCGAGCCCTTGGATATCAGCCTTGGGAAATTGCTGCTCATGATTTATTTTAAATGGATGCATATTTATGGTATGTGGTGATACCATAATTATTATTTGAATATAGTTTGTCTATCAAAAACTAGTTTACTTTCTAAATGATTTCTGCCTCCAGTTGGCTTTCTTCTAAATAGCTTATCCAAATGGTTAGAGAGAGATAGGAAATTATTATTACATTTGGGAAGTAATTATAAATTAAAATATGTTAGATATAGTATAAAATTGAATATGAGAGTGAGGGAAGACTTCAAATGAATTTCTGAAAGAGTTAAAATTAAAATGGAGAATTCCAGAGCAGAAGCTTTGTGTAACAAACTGTCACTAACAAGTCAAGAGGTTCACAGTACTGATGAGCATTGCTGCTTAAATACCTTGAGATAACCTGAGGCCAGGCCTGCTAGTTACTGAGAAAACTAAAATGGAATAGCGTCTCCTGCATATGCTTCTCTCCTGGGGTGGCCATTTAAATCGACTCAGTTTAGGATTTGCAACTTCATTCAATTGGAGAAGCCAACAGTATATGAAGGCCACAGAGCAGGAGACAGAGGCCATCAGAGGGTACCATCTAATGAAGGGTGCCTTCTTCTTACAGTCTATTATTTCACAGGGCTTCAAGGAAGGGGGATGCATAACCAAAAGCCCCAGGAAATAACAGAGAAAGTTTAAGACTGCATGTGTGATGCCTTCATGTAGCAAACAGGCCTGCCCAGCTTGAGCAAGTTGTACTGCCAGGCAAATATCATACTTCCGGAAAGATCACAACTGTGTGTTTTTAATGTTACCTTCTGTCCCATGCCTGCGTCAGTCCCCATGGGACGTTTCTCTACTGTGAACTTCAGATTAGATCAGCAAGGATAAAGGACAAGGAAGAAACTCTCAAAATCAGAGGAAGACCGTGCACACACCCCATGGCAAGAGAGAGCCAGGGGACCACAGGAGATCTTGGTGGACAGCTGCGTGGACCCCCAACTACACTCATTCTTCCTGTTTCTGAATGCAGGACCGCTGTTCCTCTTCCTTCGCTGAGCGAAGTGCGCCACGGTCAGTTCTTCCGCTCTAAAGCAAATCCATCAGGGCATCCTCCTGCTGTAACACAAGCACAATCCCAACTGCCTACAGACTCTGAAACAAACCAGAACAAACCTGAAAAAGGTGCTGAACTGGGAACCAGCTGCATGCGTGAGCATTTTTTGTTTGTTGTTTGTTTTCCTTTATGGTTTCGTTCTCCGTGAATCTCAAAAAATAGTGATAATAAAAAATAACTGCACATATTAAAGTCAAACTTCTCAACTTCCCAAAACAATCAAAGAAACAAAACCCCACAAGTCAAGTGGAAAATTTTTAAGGGAGGGGAATAACTTTCAAACCAGATGTCTAGACCCAGTGAAAATTCAGGAATTGAGGGACCATAAAGACATGGTCAGAGAAAAGAAAATAAAGAGAACTTGCCGCCAGCTGGCCCACTCCTAAGAAATTCTAAGATTCCTTATAGCAAAAGAAAGCTACACCAGAAGTAAATGGAATGTGTCAAGAAAGGGGGAGTTCAATTGTTAAATAGCAGCTGAAGAAAGAGAACAGCGCTGTGGTCACAATTCCTGAATGAATGCAGATGCCAAATCTGAGCAAACTGCACTCAAATGCATGCACTGCTTAATGTAAATATTTCTTTAAATATGGCAAAAAAAATCCATAGTTTCATTTTAAATGCTGATTGACAAATTCAAGACATCTATACTTAAAAGGATGACTTGTTAGCTACGGAGATATTTGTCCTCCACTTATTCTTAATTATGAAGCTTTACTACCATGAACTTCATATACCGTGGTTTGCACTCAGGTAGGAACCCTGAGTTTGTATAAGGTAATTACACTATGTCAGCCTGTATGCAAGCTGGAAATGAGGGTGAATTGGACCAGTATAGTGACAACGAGTTAGTAGAAATCAAGAGCCTAATATATGTTGACTCCCAGAGGAACACACTACGTACAATGAGACCCATAGACTGAGAGCAAATTACTGGGGGAAAGGCTGGGTGCAAACTAGAAGCAAAGCAGGCCAGAGAGACTGCAGGGCTGGATCCACAGCACCGGGACCTCAAGAGCAAGTGCATGGCCTGAGATAAAGAGGGCTATTTCATAATGATAAAAATGGCATTTCCTTTATGTGGATTGAAAGCACATGCTTAACGGAACAAAACTTTGGCTTGCATTTGGAATGGCAAAGCTGGAGAGAAAGCAGGTATTTTGGCCTGAACAACTGAAAGGGTTAATTAGCCATTTAATTTCATTTAGTCTGAGAAACCTGGAAAAACCAGGTATAAGAACTCACTAATTAACTCTGAGATACTTAGTAAACCTTTGAATAGGCTTGGGGATATTTCCAGCCTGGAGGCATTAGGAAAATACTCAATATATTGAGAAGAAATGAGAGGACCAGAGAGATGCATACAGAGAGGAGTTCCCAAATCCAAGGTCTAGGACATGCCAGCATTTAAAAGTGTGGGATATAGCAGCAATTGCAAACATTTATAGTAACAACAAAGACTTCCAAACTGAGTTCCATGTATACAAAATTGATGTATAAATTTTTGCATATTCTTAAACAAATAGATAATTCAACGATTTGGAACATTATGTGTAAATGAATATGTATTCGTTTAATTACCAGAACAAACTTATGCAATAGACCCTTTACCATCTCCAAATATTGAAAAGTTCTTTAATACTTCCTTCCTTAAATACAGAAAAGCTAATTAAGTACCCAAGATCTCACAAATGACAGTGAGCATTTGAACTCAGAGTTAGCTACCTCAACTACTACACCCTATCCTCTTCATGACGAAACACTGGCAGTGGTCTCTAGAAAGAAGCATCACAAAGTCAGAGAAAACTCAGGATAGAGTTAGGGCCTTGTATCTGTAGGAAGGCCTGATGGGCAAGCAAATCACTGCAGAGGGTTCTGAGCATTAGGCTAGCCATGGGGGTCACTGGGCACCCGACACAGAAGTTCCTCCAAAAGGGGCTGGTAAGGTGTGTTTTCAGGAGATTGTAAAGACACAAAGTGAAAATAGGATCTGAGCCTCTCTTTCAAGAGCAGAGAGCAATATGGCAGCTTGAGGGCACTGAATGTGCAAAGAAAGGTACCTTAAAGGCAAAGGATCAGACTGTCAGTTTCTGTGTTAATCAGAATTTCCCAGCATAGAGAGTCAAAAGCAGCATTGAAGGACACAGGTGACTTTGTTAGGAGAAACAACCCCAAGAGACAGAGGAGACTCACTGTGCAGGCCAAGCAAGCTGGCCTCAGGTAGGAAGAATGCATGTGATGCAGCCAGCAGATCTGCTGGGGTGGTGTGATAAATGCAAAAAAATCTAGGACCTCATAGGCCTGAGGGACTATTGGAGTGAACTCCAGAAAGACATAGATTGTGAGATAACGGTGTGCTTGAAAATGACATGATGCATTTAATGCAATCATATTTATATTACAACATCAGAGTAACATTTTCCCTTAATAACATAAGGTAATTTATCATTTGAAATATATTTTGTATGTTTTTAATGCTAATATAATGTTTCAAAATTAGTTCAGACTTTCTAAGTAATTATACAGATATAGGTGAATTATTCTTGAGTGAGTTTTTAAATTTTCAAGTATCAAGCTCATAAAATCTCAGCCCAAATGCTTTAAAACATGATCACAACTTTTAAGATCTACAAATGCAACTGATGCCCTTCCAATCTTCAGCTCTTCCAATTCTTTATTTCTGTGCTCAGTTCCAACCCCAGAGCTGCTGTGACACCTCTCCTCTCTTTCCAGGACACTCAGGTCTTGTCTGCTTCCATTTCTTAGTCCTAATACATTGGTTGTCACTTAACTCCATAGATTTTCCTTCTAGAGTGTTGCTATAATACCCTTCTTTCTCTTGTCATTAATTTTTCAATCAATGTGCAGTTACAGTTTCCTTGCATGTACTTTCCATTCAATATATCTCCATCTTTTCTTCAGCTTGGCACATAATTTTGTCTTTGTTCCTTGGAGAGCACTCACAATAGCTTATCCTAAAAAGGGAATTACTTTCTTGATAATTTATGCCTTTTCTGTTGTTTCCTACCGCCAAGTACTTCTCAAGACTCAAGGTGATCGGAAACACCAAGTTACTTCAATTCTCCTCTTGAATATTGGTCCCAGAAGTTTTACTCAACACTTACACCAAATCACGAAAATATTTTTGTATGCATTTATATGAATCAAAGATAAATAACACTAGGAAGTAATGCTTGCCGTTTAATAAGTTGACCTCAGTTTCAAAAGTTATCTGTAAAGAAAGACCTACCCACAAATGCTTTTCTGTAGTGAGTACTTGATTGTTACTGTGACTGCAGGGGAGGGGTAGACATTTGCTCTTATGGGTCCCTGATGGGAGCAACCTCAGACAGATGGAGATGTGCTATGGTTTGGATCCAGAATATTCCCCATGAAGATCATGTGTTTACAGCATGATCCCCAATGCAGCAGAGTTTAGAGGCAGAGCTTTTAGAGAATGATTGGGTCATAAGGTCTCTGAGCTCATCCATGGTTTAATCCATTTGGTTAATTAATCCTCCGAGAGCTAAACAGACCACAGGGAGAAGGGACCTCAGTGGAGGAAGTATGTCCAGGGGGCACACCCTACAAGGGTGTGCACTTCCCTGCTTTCCAGATGGCACAAGTTGGGCAGCTTTCTTTCTACATGCCCTTCCACCATGATGTTTCTGCAACTGAATTGGCCAACCACAAACCAAGACTTCTGAAACCATGAGCCAAAGCAAATCTTTCTTCCTCTAGGTTGTTCTCAGGTACTTTGGTCACAGCAATGAAGAGATGGACAACACAGGGTGGATTCAGGAACAGTTGGAAACCTGATTCAAAATGGCACATAATCTGAATGCAGTTTCAAGTATGAACATTTGCTCCTTAATTTTTCCCAGATCTGAAAGTTTGAACACTTTTTTAAAATCTTTTTTCAGGACATTTCCTGAATCCTCAGCTTGAAACATTCCATCTCTCTTGCTCATCTACTCGCATTCCAAAGTTCTTTTTGATTTTTTTTCAGTTTTTTTAACTGATGCATTATAGTTTTACATAATGAGGGTCTTGGTGCATATATGGCATACTCATATATGCACATATTATAGCAATATATCTTGATCCAATTTCCTCCCCAGCACTCCCCACCTCTCCCAGTCTCCTATCTCTACTAATTTCCCCCCAATTACACATATGTATATATATATATACAAGTATGTACACGTAATTTTTTAAATTTTTCCTTCCAGATTCAAATATCTGCATGGGAACTATTCAGCATCTAAAAGGTGCAAAGTACACCACACAGTATTTTTACCCCTCTTTTTCCCTCTCCATCTTTCCCCCTTCGCTCCTTCCCCATTTCCCTGTTCCTCCACCTAACCATACTTCCCCCAGTTCATTTGTTAATCCAAGTTTGATGTCTCTACTATATGAACTTGACCTTCTCTCACCCTTTCTTTTGCTTTACTCTATCTTCCACATATGAGAGAAAATATTTGACCGTTGAGTTTTTGAGTTTGGCAAATTTCACCTAGAATAATTTTGATCATTTCCATCCATTTGCTCTTCCATTTCTTACAGAGCCAGAGTTCCATGAAAAGTATATTGTGGAATCTGGTTGTTTTTTTTTTTTTGAAGACAGGTAACATTTAGAATTTATTATCCTCATTGACTCTATCCAAAAGGCAAATTCTTATTTTCATCATGAAACCAAAAACCAAAATGCCTAACTCCTTCTCATCATATTTTAACTTTGAAGAATGAGGTTACATGCAGTCACAATTTGCTACTTCCTCAAAGAAAACTGGGCTTTTAGAAGCAACTTTCGAGAGCACACTTGCATGTTTACCGATTTTAAAGCACTCTGTTTTTCTGCAATAATTGGATGTCCCCAGTATAAGAATTATCCCCATACAGATGTTTAAATGTTGACTAGCTCCACGTTATCATCAAGGAAAGGTTCAGTTAAATGAATGTTTACGGGATACATATTATGTAACAGAGTTCACCAGGCATCAATTCAGAGGCACATAATTCATCTACAGATATCAGCATGCCAAAAGGACAACGAAAAGACCACAGAGGAGAAGTGTGTCAACCCCCAGCATCACCTGCTCGACGGAACCTTCTGCTCTTCAGTTGCCTAGATCAGCACTGCTCTGCAGCTACGCCGCGGATTCTCCAGCCCTCACGTCTGACACCCTGAAAATGGAGTTTCTCTGATCTCTGCTCTGATCACATAATTTTGACCCTCTAAGTAGGTGTCTGTCACAGTGCCACCACCGTTTATTTCATTGATGCTTTCCCAGACATTCAAGTGTAGAGCATTTTCTCACCTAGGGTTTCTAATGGCCATGTAGCACTTCCATTGCTTATTTTTTGTTTGTTTGTTGTTTTTTTAAGACAGAATTATATGTTTTCATGTGTTTTTGCTTTTTCTTCCACTTAGTTGTGTATGTGGTGCTGGGGAATCAATCCTGGGTCCTGGTGCATGCCAGGCAAGTGCTCTGCAGCTGAGCCACCTCTGCAGCCCCTTCCATTACGTTATAGTGAAGAATCTCAGTGAACACCACAGTGGGTGGAGGTGTCCTGAGCACCGCAGCAGGTGTAGGAACTATAATTCAAACCCAACCAGAGGTGAAAGCATTCGGTTGTCTCAGTGGCTCCTCCCAGGTGCCAGACGCAAATGCAAATGAGGTGGAGTCATCCTCATGTTTTGTTCCTGTGCCAGGTATCAGAAGGGCCTGGGCCCTATAAAGCCATGTGGTGGAGGCCCAAAGCACCTCCCCTCCTCCAGGGCTAGCCTGTTGAGGAAGGCAGGGTGGTGAGAGAAACCATACCTGGTGTAGAAAGACAGACGGCATGAGATCTTCTCCAAGGTATTTCACCCAAGTCCAGCTTTCCCACTTGATTTGAAATAGTACTGTTTTTCTTTTAAGATAATTGAATGACAAGTCATACGGGAAATAATCAGGAAAGAGTTGGTACTCAAGGAAGGCCAGTTTGGATTCTTTCTTATTCTCTTTCCTAAGGAGAATAAGAAATGTTAGGTCAAGTCCTTGCTCTCCTAGCAGAGTTGTCTCCACATGGGCCCTCGATGCAAGGAAAGGAAGAGGCTGAGAGGGAGAGGAAGCCCCAGCAGACTCAGGCACAACAGAATGGCCCAGGTGGGGTCTCTGGGAGATCCCAGCTGAGACCCTGAGAAGCAGGCAGTGGCTCCCCCACAGGACCCATGCTGTGTCATGGATACACAGGCCATTCTCTGCAAGGCTCCCTGAGCTGTGGCAAAGAATTGCAGCTGCCAGTGCAGTGACCACCTCCCACAACAGAGACATGAACTGAGCATGAATCCAGCAAGAACAGAGAAGAAAACAGGCCAAGGCCTTGCAGCGGGAATAAATACTGGCTGTGGTGAGCTTTCTGCAATAGGCCAGATGCATGGCACAATGATTCCCCAAATCCCTGGGATCCTTGGAGAGGTTTTCAATCTTTAACCTGCTTAATGAGGCTTAGAATGAGATCCAAAGTGATTGGAAGTCATTTAAAAACGATTTTTGTGACACCCTGCCTTTACTCAGCCTAACCTTTGGCTGAGAAAAGGTTGTGAGTTGCCTTTTTTGTTCCTGAAGTGGACATTTGTCACTGTTTCCTGATTGCCACAGCAAATCGCAAGTACATTTGCTGTGATGAAAATCGTGGTCATATGCAAATCATCTTCTCTGCCCCCATGATGTCTTAAAACCCAGAAAGGAGAGGCAGCAGCCTGTGGCATAATCTTGACGCTCTGCATTACCAACTGTCTTGATGATGGGCAGATCATCGAATCTTGAAATAACACTGGTAGGTGCAAAGGAGAGGCATTAATTTGAGGAGCAGAGAGAGGCTGGTGATCCTTCCCTTACTAGAACAGAGCGGCATTTCAACATCTGGTTCCTACCCAGGACTCCCAGACTTCCTTCAACTCTCCAGATCTATCCAGTTAGTTATATTTTGTAGGAGCATGCAAGGAACAGTTCCTGCCTCCCCTTTTAGCACCACCTGATGCACCCTCCAGTGAATGGACTTAGCAGAAAAAGCAGCTTGAGGAAAAAAGCCTGAAACACTAATGAGGGAAAGTCCCAGTCTTCTGATACCACCTGAGCCGTGTCTGGATTTAGCTAATTTCTAAAGCTTTCTTTCCAATGCTATGCTGCACCGTCTTCCCTGCCATATCCTGATTAGGAAGAACTTATAGAAACTAAAATTAATTGGTCATTTGTGACTTAGGAAAGTAGATTCCATTGAACTCCGAGTTGTCTCCACATGCAGACTTGGCATGAGGGTGGTGTGGGTTTTCAAGGAAGCCAGGGTCACAGGTGGGGCAGGAAAGGTCTCTGGAAGTGGAGTCAGTGGAAAGGTCACAGAAGAGGGTATTCTAAGTGAATTAGATGAAGATGGTAGGCTGAGTTGAAGAATAGCAGGACGACAAAGAGATACTGAAGAACACAGAGAAGACAGCTACACAAAGCAGAAGGAAGCTGAAGCTGGGACAATGAATGGGATTTGAGGAGCCCAGGTGAAGTGCCTTCGATTGTCATTAAGAGGATTCCTAAACTCCGGGTCTGTAAGTGAAGCCTCTAAAGCAACCTCCTGATAAGTGCATGCATTTCTTCTTCAGCATTCAGCCAAAGCGTCAGCAATTTCTTCCTGAATCTTCTAGCGGTAGTGACATATTTTCACATGAGATTTTCTGGGTTGCTTCTGAGTACCTCAAACTGCACACTCCTCAAAGTAGTAAATAGAGGAGAAAGGAAAGACCCTTAAACATTCCATTGACCTGTTGGAAAAGCTCCGGACTATTTTCCTAACATCCGTTCCAAATACATTCTTACTTGAAGTTAATTACAGTTCTTACTTTACCAGAGTAACTGAACCTAACGTGTTATTTAATGTATAGACCACCGTGCCACAATCTGTTCATATCATCCACTGCCTTCCATCTGGGAAGCTTTCCAGTTCCTCTCCCCACCCCACCCCATTTTATTTCCCATTTCTCCCCCCTTTCTCTCTCCCTGTCTCTGTCTGCATCTCTTACTGACACATCTCTTCATTTGCCTTTTTTTCCCTTTCTTCTTCTTTTCATGTCTCCACGCTGCCTGCTTTCTCGGGCCTGGGAATGTGTGGCTGGACGCCACTCCTAAGCAGGCAGGCTACACTTACCAGGGTTCTGTTGGACACACCTTCTTTGAACCCTGCCCATTTATTTCTCTGTGCCCATGTTCTAAATATCAGCCAGTGGTGATACCTATAATTGTGCTTTCTACTTGGATTTGTCTCTCAAGTTCACGTTATCTCTGACCCATACATCACGCCATCAAGTCATGACGTGATTTCTGACACACTTTATAATAATTTCCCCCAGAAATTGCCAAGACTCCTTCCTATTGATTTTCTTTATCCCTTGACAGACAAGATTTCCAGCATTCAACCAATTTACAGCTTTATCAGGCCCTTCTTTCTCTTCCTCGTTTAAGCTTAAATTCCTTGTCATGAAATCAATAAAACTCAAGGAAAGTACATTTTTAAAAAATCTTCATACCAGTCATCTGGCCCTAAAAGAGAAACCATGTATTGTGCAATGTGTTTCAGAAAGTGAAGTCCTATTGTTCACCTTAGATATAAAACTTCGTCAAATCTCTGTTTCATGTGACAAGAGTCTGAAGTCCAGCATTCATTTTCAGAGCCTTTGGGGGTTTTATTAGGATTTCATACATGTATTTAATGCCCTTTCTTCATCGATTATTTTCTTTACTATAAGATTTGTTACCATACTAATTTATCTTTTAACTTTTTATTGATCATTAACCACTCTCAAGTCACTACACTCATGGTATAAATGAAATTGCAAATTAAGGTTATCCTTATTCTAGTGAACACATTGGAAATAATAATAACAATTTAGTAGAAATACTAAATAGTAACAATTATTTTACTATACAGGATAAGGTACTGATTTTTGTCTGAAAGCACAGTGAAGTCAAAAACAGCCTCAAGAAGCTATGTCATTCCATTCCGGCAGCAACCCCAGGAAGGACTGGCACTCAGATTTTTTAGTCTCATAGACATGCAGTCTGGGAGGAACGCACGCTGTGGCTCCAGACACATCCTATTAACGCAACTACTTTGCTCGCCTTCAATAATGATTCTCCACTGCTGCAACGTAAAGTATTTTGCAATGTTGGAAGCATACACATCCTTTCCCTGATTGCCTGCCTTGGACCTGATAGTGTGACATATTTGTGAAAGGCCAGCTACTCTCCTCAGTGCTTTCCAATTATCCTATTTCCTGTCTTTGCCTCTATTGCATGCTATTTAATGTATCTGATATGCCCCGTCTGCTGATGGAAAACTGCTCCAAGTAAGATTCGTGAGCAAGGAAACCTCTGAAGACTTGCCTGGCTTTGTTTTAGCTGCCCCGGTTGCTATAATATCAAGAGAAAGATAAAAGAGCAAAGACACTGACAAATCTTAAAGAGAAATCGTCTGACTCATAACAGATCCAAGTCCTTGTCCAGCCCCCGCAGCATGGTCTGCAAAATCTCCTATGACTCATTAAACCAAATAGCCTGTCCTTCAGCCTTAGTGACTGTTGGGACATTCTCAGATGGAGAGAGGGTGGAAGCCTGCTATTGTCTTTTTCCTGTTTATTCAAGTATGAACTTCCAATAGCTCTTCTCTTTCTCTAAAATCAATATTCCATTTATTTTTAAAGCATCTTGTAAATACCCTGTTTTCCCATTCTGTTGAACCTAAGGTCATTCTACCACTGAGCTACATCCCCAATCCTTTTTATTATTATTTTTTTCTATTTTGAAATATGATCTCCCTAAATTACCAAGGCTGACAGGGAGCTAGAGGCCATCCTGCCTCAGCCTCCAGAATAGCTGGGGTTATAGGTATGTGTCACACACCCTGCATGTAAACATTCTTTTTAAGATGCTTTTGCATATTTCTTTCACTGTTTATATTTATTTAGATTGCTATCATTGTTCAGGGCCTCATACCTACATGTTGATTTTTCTTTTCTTTGAACAAATAAGAAGATATCTCTGAAAACTGTCTGAGTCAGATAGAAGAGAGTTGAATGCAGACTTGGGTGAAGTAGAATGTTCTCTTCCCTTGATCCTCTAAACAGTTTTCAAATAGTCTACAATAATTGAAGTTATGTGTGCTTATAATGTGCTTTAAGGATTCATTTGAATTGAATATCTACTTTAATGTTTTAAGTCTATTTTTAGTTTTAAATTTTTTTAGATTTTTAGACATTTTGTTAACCATTATTATTTTAATTGGACATAGTTACGGGGCTCAGTGTGATAATTCTGTGTATAAATATGTATTGATAGAGTCAGGGTCATCAACATATTGTCTCTTCGCCATTGCTTTGTATTTGAGACTTTGAGTTTCTCTCTTGTAATGATTCATAAAATACATAATAGCTTATTGTAAATTATTGTCACCCCACTATGCTCTAGGAAACCACACTTTACTGGGAGGATTACTTGGAAGAGTGACTCCTGGAACCCCCAGCCATCATTTTCCAAACTCACATTGACAAGTTTTAGGCCCAGCAGGACATAGAACTGATGGTATTTGCCTTTCTGTGTCTGGCTTATCTCACCTAACATAAAATCTTCCAGTTTCATGTGTTGTTTTCCTGTAAATCGGTGTAGGTAATTTTTTTTTTTTTAAGATTCTAAAAGCTCAGGCTACCAAATCAAAAACAGACAAGTGGGACCATATTGAACAAGGACACCTCTGCACAGAAAAGAAAATGATCAACTATGTAATGAGCCAACGTGAAGAAATTGCAAGGTGTTCTTCTGATAAAGAATGAATATCCTAGGGACGGGAGCAATGGCTCAGCAGTTACAGTGCAGCCTGCCAGTGCAAGGACCAGCTTCAAACCCCAGCAAACAAAGTGTTGGAGCAACAAAAATCAGATGAAAAACTAAATAAAGTTGATTCCCTCTTTCTCTCTCCCTTACTGTCCTTTTCCCTCTCTTTAAAATAAAAAGAATTAATATCATAAATATTTAAGAAACTAAAAAAAAAAACAGTAGGAATACTGAGAATACTCCAATTAAAAATGGATAAATGATATAAGCAAGCAGACATCGTAGGACGAAGCTCAAATGGACAATAAATTTATGAAAAAGAAAGAAAGAAGCCACACTCAGAATGTCCAGGGTCACATGTTGTCTCTAATTTGTGGAAGCTAGAGATAAAAAAAGAACAAAAGGATCTCATGAAAATAGAAGGGATATTTACGTAAAACAGTGTATCTGTTGCCTGACTCGAAAATTAATGAGAATAGTGGAAAGAGCTATGATACATGAATACATATATTCAACATCTTTTGTGTTTCCAACAAATTTAGAGAGGGTAAACCTGGCTCCAAAA